>JABVXS010000944.1:0-20684 GCA_013365335.1 Madathamugadia hiepei | reverse complement strand
TTAGCTTACTCGCTCTTTTCTTGTCACCCTTAGCTTTCGTTGCTCTGTACGATTCATGTTTCACACAAATTTCGCTCTGGATATAGTATCCTGCATGGCCATTTGAAAGCGGTCTACAATTAATATCGTAATTGAATGTACCATAATTGCTATAATTGTATATCGTAATTAGTATCTGAATAAGAAAATTTTTAGTGGTCGAGGAATAAATTTAAATGCTGAAGATTTAGAAGAATTTAGATATGAAAACTCTTAAGAATGAGCAGAGAAATTTGCTTCTTCACAATCATACTATGTGAGCGGACGATAATACCGTTCTCTAGATCAATTATTATGACCCTTCTTTTTAACCAAAGGTCACTTTAACCAAATAAATTTGGTTATGTGATAATAAATATCATCAAAACTTTTAAAGAAAGCACCTACCACTTTTACGGGCCTTATTTTAGTTATCGTGGACGATCTGTTGAAAACAATTGCTTTTTATGTATCCGAAAGAATTTTGCAAAATTGCCAGCAATAATGGTTAGTAATAGGATTAATTTATTTCCTTGTTATTATTTTCTTATATATTTAAACAAAGTGGTAATTGAAAAATCAATCAGATCACCTGCGTCCAGGAAATAATCCATTTTAAATGTCCTTGCCTTTTGATTTCTTTAAAAAGACAACAAGCTTTCGAGGGAACCACATCACTCACTTTATTTGATGGGATTCGATTATTTCACATTAATCTTGTAGCAGCTACCGCAATTTGGTTAGAAATATCAAGTTGACTCCATGCCCAGGTAGGGAATCTATTTCAAATCCCGGATCGTCCAGTACGTTGTCCCGGGAAGTGTTTGTCTAGTGTGAGGTGGATTACTGTTTGCGTGAGATCCGTTGGTACGAGTATATTCGGTCTTTTTTCTCTGTACTTTTGTTGTTTCTAGAACCGGTTCTCTTTACCATTATACAAACCTTTCAATTTTTCTGTTAGTTCTAACCACTGGATAAAATCAATACATATTCAAGCATATTTCAGTATTTTTCTACATTCCTGCATCCGTTTGTTGTGCACTTTATTTGGCGACTAGGCCAATTACTATATCTACCTTTACTTTTGCCATTTTTAAACTTAACTTGGAGTTCAAAATTTAACAGCTAATTCAGTTTTGACTGATAGTATTGTGGGTTAATTTAATTTATTTTGATCTGGAAATGAAGGTGAATTTTTTCAGGACGATAACTTTCTTACATTAATTGCCTAAAAAACTTTCCAGAAGTTATTTTAAGTAATTGTGAACAATCAATGAAATTTCAAATACTATGCAATGTAAATGCGAGAGCTTGCTGACCTGTAGTTGATGTTGAAGAGATTTCTGATTATTTAAGTTATTCATTTCCACATTTTTAGATGTCCACGTTGTATACATGTTCGATTAGTGGTGAGCCTGCTGAGGTGCCTGTTGTTTCGCCCATTTCTGGACGAATATTCGAGAAACGACTTATTGTAAAATATATTAACGAAAATGATACTGATCCATTTAAAAACGAGACACTTACAGTAGATCAAGTAGGTCACATGCATGTTTTAAATAATTTCTTTTTTTATTGGAAAATATGCAGTTTTGAAAATGTGGTGAAGAAATTGATTGTTTTTTTTTTTCTTCGGTATCTTATTTTTCTTCAACTCATTTTTGCTTTGCAGTTAATTGAAATCAAGACGGATGTGGCAAGTGCAATGCCACGTACTATTGCGGCGACGTCAATACCATCTATGTTGAAAGTACTGCAAGACGAATGGGACGCATGCATGCTCAATAGTTTCATGCTACGTGAACAACTTCAAAATGCACGTCAAGAATTGTCACACACATTATATCAGGTTAATGCATCATTTCATGTTGAATCTTCTTTAGTAAGTAAATATTTAGCAATCAAATTTTGAATGAGATCAGATAGTGAAATGTATCAGGCACTGCAAAACTGTAGGATTTAGTTTTAATTTTACGATGTCATCTTCCTTTATAGCATGATGCTGCTTGTCGTGTGATTGCTCGCCTATCGAAGGAATTGAATGCTGCACGTGAGGCACTTTCAACACTGAAACCACAAGCAGCGGTTGATATCGGTAGTATGCAAGATGAAATGGAAACAGTTGATGAAGGTACCATTTGTACATAGATTTTCATAATTTAATTTTTGGGATATATTGAGCAAAGTGTCAAGATTTTGTTTATTTTGAAGTTTTTGTCAATATTTGTCTCATTTAATAAGATAGCATTATTAGCTTTTTTATTTGATCTTGCCTTTTCTTGACCATGCGAATATCAGTTTTTCTGACTTAGCTTCGTTTGACGTTTAAATTTCTTTTTAACTCATAATTGTTTCTGGTTATGTAGATGTTCGTAGTAGACAATGGTTGCAATCGTGGTAAACTTCTCTGCATAGGTAATTTTGTGAACCTGTAGGATTCCATACTTTTCACCTATTTACTAAAGCGATTTCCATTACTTCTTCAGTCCAGTGGATTCAAAATTTTTTCATTCCAAGTTTCGAGTGGCTTTTATGGTAATCGTGTCTCCCAGTTCATCATCCTGTTGTATTCAAAACTGTTTTTTAGGCAATGAGTTTCTGTTTCAGTCAATAAGATTCTTTTCACTGTAGTTTGTAATTTTTAAGTTTAGTTGGTGGAAATTTTCAAGTAGCAAGTTCAGTGAATTTTCTTTGCTTAGAGCATAACAAAAGAATGATTTTGCTATCTATGTTGTTTTAACTTGACTTTGCTCGAATCTTGAACGTTATTCGAATATTCTTCTATTCACTATGGCGCATATTTAGAGTCTGATCACAATGTAATCTGTATATTGTCCAGTTTCAAATGTTTCAGCACTTTTTTGCAGCTCTCATGCCGATAAGTATAACTAAGAACTCTGATCTCAATATAGGTTTTAATCAGAGCGAGCAGAAGTATGCCATCGAAGTAACGAACATGCTGTTCAGTTTGATTTTTGAGTACACTAGTTTATTTCTTTATTACCAGTGACGATATATTCTCAGGTGTGCAAGGAATCAGTGAAGCGGTGCTGAAAAAGTTGCAAGACAAAGCGGCTACGTTAACAACTGCTCGGAAACAACGTGGAAAGAATTTGCCGGAAGCATTGTCAAAACCGGAGGTGGTAAAGACATTTGTCCAGGTGGCATGCCATACTGGAATCCATAGTACGAGTGTCCCTGGATTGACGGCTCTTGACGTTCAGGTAATTTTCAGGTCTTATTTAATCTATTTGGACATAACAGTGATAAATTTCACAGGAAACTGTGGAATAACGAACCGAATCGTTTTATAGGATAATATGGTGTTGACAGGTGGAATCGACAAAGGTGTCGTTTTGTTTAACAGTGGAATGGAGACAGTTGCAGCAACATTCAAAGGGCATCAGAAGAAGATATCGGCAGTTATTTTGCATCCAACAAAAGAAATATGTTTGTCAGCTTCTTATGATGGACAGGTACTGTTTAAATGGTCGAAAAATTCCGAAGAAAATCAAATGTTCAAATAGAAATCAGCTCATGAACTTTTATGTGTTGTATTTATGCTGGAAAGTGTCAATTTTGCATTTCGTAATTCTAGAAATAGTTTTTGAATTTACAGAATTATTTGAATTGTGAATTTTAATGACTTTTTGCTATTGCGAATTGTTTTGTTATGCATTTTAGGTTCGAGTGTGGTCCATCAAAGAGGAATCTTGTCGTCATGCTATTGAAACTCATGAAAGTGCTGTCACAGATATATCGTTGCATGCTACTGGTGACTACGTTCTCTCTGTTTCGAATGATTCTTCGTGGGCTCTCTCAGATATTCATTCTGGAAAGACTCTTTGCAAGGTATAAATTTTTTACACATCAGTTCTCTCTTTGAGGGTGAAATATTTTTCGAGTTTCAGAAGATTTTGTGAAGCTTGAGATCGTTGCTTTGACTTTTATCAAGTTTTTTTTGTATTCTAACATCTTCAAGTTTGTAGAATAAAGTTTTAATAATAATAGAGGTGCATGTGCTATGGAGAATTATTTTTAGTATGATCCGATCTTTACCTGTTCTAGGTGCACTCGGATGATAAGAACAAGGTGCCAATTTGTTGCGGACAGTTTCATCCAGATGGTCTAATCTTTGGTACTGGGACGGCGGATTCTATAGTGAAAATTTGGGATTTGAAAGAGCAGACAAATGTTGCCAATTTTCCAGGCCACCAGGGTTTCTTTTTTGCTCTATTCTTTATATATTTAAATTGATGAAATGCTTTTTTAAGAAATCTGAAGAAACAACCATCTGCTTTTAATGTTTGCTCAAAAATGACTTAATTTTTATTGTATTACGTGTGTTTCAGCAAATTTTAATGAAATATGCGGATAAGGACATAATTTTTTAAGGTATGGTGAAAGCAATCGCATTTTCTGAAAATGGTTATTACTTGGCGACAGGAGCGGAAGATGGTGAAGTAAAGTTATGGGACTTAAGGAAACTGAAGAGCTTCAAAACAATGACAATAAATGAAGGAAAGCATACCGTAAGTTCGAATTCCGCCATAATTTTTTGACAACAAATTTAAGTTGGGAAATATTTGGAAACGGTATGAAAAATACTCGAATCCAACTTTATTTTGGGCTGGGCTTGTCATCAAAGGAAAATTTATTGTCGTACAACATGCTGAAGTCTTCTGCATAATTATGATTTTATATTGGTGCTGGTGCTCTGCTTGGGATTTGAATGCAATTAACATTACTTGATTTTTGTAGCTTTCGGGAATCTGCTTCGATCAGTCAGGCACTTATTTGGCAGTGGCAGGAGCTGATGTGCAAGTCATACATGTTAAGCCGTGGACAGTACTTTCTACATTAAGCGAACATAAAGATGCCGTTACATCGGTACGATTTGGACGTGATGCACACAGTGTATTATCGGTTGGTATGGATCGTTCGTTACGCATTTTTGCTCCGCCGCAATAGTGATTGTAATTTCCAGTTTTCGGAACTGTTTTGCGAATGTACGTTGGCTCTGCTAGACTTAAAGTTTGTAAAAGTCTTAAAAGTAGTATTCTCACAAAAATTCCTTCCTCGTTTGATCGAGAAATTAATTGAATTCAAAATTCATTCGTAATTTTTTGGTTTAATTTTGCTTTATTCCTTCCTCGTTTGATTAATTTTCTAATCATTTTTGTGAGCTAAAATAATAATGTGAATTTGTACGTAAACAAGTATAATGATCGTATCGATGGAAAACAAATTCAATGCGAGCAACGTTATTTTGATCTATTGTTCCAAAATATTTCAGGAAGTATTATTGTTTGTTCTTTTGTCTGTTTGTTTGCTTTTCATCGATTTCGTGCATGTCATATTAACGAGTAAAAGCACTTGTCCTTAATTATGAAAATTTTTTGTCAGAACAGATACGCTGTAATGTTATAGTGCTCTGTTGCTTAAATAAGTTGACAGTAAAATGATAGTTTCAAAGAAAAAACGCTGAGACGAAAATGAGAATTTGATTTCTTGGTAGTATAGATCCCAGTAATCAACCAGTAGAAAGACTTGATGATTAGCCAGATGCTGTGATTGCTTCTCTATTTTTGTTGTAGCTCTATCACTGCCAAGAAATCATAAGTGTTCAAGCAGCTTCAAAATAAAAGGTTCTATAAGAGTACATCAGGCGTCTGCTGTGTTGCATATTAATCAAAGAAAAGAATTTTCTCAGCTTCTTTACTTCAAAAGTTTATTTTTTTGTTTATTGTTTGCAATAAAATTTCTAAAGGGAAGGAGTGCATTTGGTTTTGATGTTTGTACAGTATTGCTGTCTGCTCTAGCTGGGATATCAGCTTGTTAGCTTATTGTGATTAATATTTATAGAATTTGAAAATAGGATGAACCTCATTGAAGGGTTATTTCTCTCAAAAATTTAATTTATAATATTTGAATGAAAAGGATTATGAAGTTAATAATTGTTGACAATCATTCTGATTGTGGAAGATTTGGTTAGCTTTGTTCCATATTGTTGTGACAAAATATGTTGACGGTATGATTCGGTTTCGTGGAGCATTCTCCATATATATGTATATGGCCCTTTCTTTTCCAACATTTTCAGAATTTTTCCAAGTAGGTGGTGATTTTTTCGAAGTGTGCATCGATGATTAAAATCAGGAGACGTTACATTTGAAGACCTTACCTTGCATGGGGAATCGACCATATCAGTACTCAGTGTATGGAAATAAACGGAGGAGGTTGGAGCCTGTAGGGCAGCAACAGATGATTTTATCTAGCATTGATGATCATGATGCTGAAGATGGTGAAAATAATAACGTCGGCTTTTTTGGTTGGTTTAATTTTTTCGATTCTTTTGAAATTTCAATAAGCGAGAAAAATTGTTTCGAAAGTTTTCATTTCTTTTTTTAGGTTTCTTCACGAAATTTCTTGCTCCAATGACAAATCTTTTTCGACCATCAGTCAAGTCAGTAGCAACTGGGAAACCATGCACCTCAAATTCTGATTCTAATTTTTCTGGACGTTTGAATAAACGACCGGAAAATGGCACTACACAATCAACTGAGGAAGAAACTACTGAATTAATGCGTATGCTCTTTTAAATCATTTGTAATTATAAAGACATTGGGATAAGTTTTAAACAAATAAAACAGGATTAGTTCAGAAGAGATTGGTATTAGAGATCAATCTATGTTAGGTTGTATTAGAAAATAAACTGTGGGAGTGTGAAGAAAATCGTAATGAGTTCTTGATATTCACAACTTTACCATTGTAAAATAGGCTAGATAGTTATTTCATTTTATTTTACTCAGAAAAATATTTGTCATATTCAGCTGGTGAAAATTGTGTGACGGTAGTTGTCGAACAGGAAAATTCAGTGCTGTATTCTTTAATTTCAAAAAAAGGTCCGTTTTTCATTTTTTGTCTGTAGTTGTTTATTTCCCCGTTTTTACAAAGTTTTTGTTTTCCCAATGCAGCTGACTTCCAAATTTAGGTTCAGACGGGGGTACTACTGCTGCTGACATGGAAGATAAAGAAAACGAAAAGAACAGAGCAATGAAATATTCGGAAGATGTAGTTTTTATTGGCGAAAAGACAAATTCATTAAATGCATCGAGTGCAGCGCTAACATGGAGTAAAAGTGGGTTTATTTATTTACAAATCGAGCGTTTGAAATGCTGTGAATTGAAATATGATGGGAAAAGGAAATTAAGTGGATGTAAATCTCTCGGTTGATATTAATAATTTATTTCAGGTTTAGAGTTGAAAGCAGTGTTTATTTGGGAAAACTAAACTTCATTGTTGGCGATATCTATGGGGAGGAATTAAGGAATCGGGATGAAATATGCAGGATTTTGTTTTTCAGCTTCTCATAGAGACAATTTTCGAGGAAACAGTGTAAAAGATGATTGGCGGAGTTGCAGTTCGTCGCCATTACAACCAGAGCACAGTGTCAGTCAGCAAGTTTCGCCGTCACATTCACAGACAGGTTATAATTCCTATTCTTATTTGGATTGGTATGTAAACATCAGTTAACTAGGATCGGATACAGACGGCATATTTTTTTTTTTTGGCATATTTTACGCGGTATCTTTTCGATTCAAATAATTTTTTTTCTGTTAATACTTTATTTACATTGAATATTTAATTTTCGGAAAAATTTTGATTTTTGAATGAGTTAGTAGAACGTATGGTCTTAATCACATTGACAAGCTCTTATTTTTGTTGAGTTTTTAAGGTTGTAATATTTCATCGGATAAGTGGGAGCGTCGACGAACATCATCTTCAGCGAGGTATTCTTTGTTGTTTGAATTTGATTTTCGGAACATCGAAATCTCAGGATTTTTTCATTATAAGCTGTATAATTTTGCAAAAACTATAAAAATTACTTTTTTATTATTGTATTGTGACACTTCTTTTTTTCTTGGTAGATTTTTTCATATATTTTAATATTTGCAGGAATGCGTTGTTATTTAGTCGTTATTCACCGTACAAGATTTTTTCACCAGAAAATCTCAAGGCAAGTAAAAAGGAGCGCTTTGGTAGAAAGGCCAGTGTAAGTTTATCTGCAGTTTTGTTCCATGTCAGACTTATTCAATGAAATTGGAAAAGCAGGAATTTACATTCTTGCATAAATTATCATCAAGAAACATGTTAACCCACTATTAAGGTACATTTTTTAGGCAGTTGACAGGGAAGGAAAGGAACGCTACAGGAAATTTCTAGAAGAAGCTGGCATTTTCAAAGCCGGCGCAGCACTTTCGCGTCGGAATGAAAGGTAGGTTTTGATCTCTTAGAAAAGCCGGAAATGGATGTCACGCATTTCAGACGGAAATGATTTTCTCTTTCAGGAAGCGATTGTCCAAAAAAACGAATTATCTTGAGCTATTACAAAGGGGCCAGTCTGCATTGAATTCAGTTTCTCAAAGTACTTCTACATCAGCAAACATTTCTCGGCAAGGATCCACTTCAACGAATAGTTCTGATAATATAGCTGCAGTGAAAAAAAACAATGATGCTGAGTTTGTTGTGCGTTCAAATTGCACGATTCAACAAAGAAAAGATTCAGGCAGGTTGGATTTTAAAAATGTTACCCTGTTTCTCAGTAAACATGTAATTTTAACTCTTTTCTTTGTTACATCTGTGATTCCGTTATTTGAGTATATTGCAGCGGTGAAGTTTGTGTTATTTGGGATTCAAAACATCGTGACGACTTCAATGCTTTATGGGAAAAAGACAAAAATACGAAAATGTTAGCAGAGCATCGTTTAGCAATGCATCGTCAACAAGCTATTTTAAGGGATCGTCGTGCCAAGGAGCTGCGAATTGAGAAGCGTCTAATGTAATAGTTTTTGCTAATTTTTCATTTTTATAAATTTCATGGTATAACCTCATGTTACCGGCTGTTGATAATTTCTCTGCAGAGAAGAAGTACGACGTGATGAGGAATTGTGTTTGGAAGAACAGCTGAGGAAAAAGCTGACGCTTACTGGATATATATTTCGTTCGCGGAAGGTGAAGGATGAATTTCCGGGTACGTTTTTCATTTTCGGTTGACAGTTGGAAAAAAAATGAAAAATTTAAACCTGAGATATCTAGTCCTTCAAAAGGAATCCCTTTTCATGATTAATAAATGACTGAAATTTAAGAATTACTGTTGTAGAACTTGATGATGAAGCAGTGTCAATAGTGGAACGTGCTTGGGACCGAAATTTGCCGTTGACTGAAAAATTATCTGGGGAAATAACACGAAAAGATTTGCTGACATTGAAAGGACTTGATTGGCTAAATGATGAAGTGGTCAATTTTTACATGACTCTCATCTGTGAACGCTCGAGAAATGATGAAAGTTTGCCAGAGGTAAATTTTTTGGGGTTGATGCTTCATTATTCGAAATAAAATATTGTCAATGCGTTGATTGGTAAATTTGCATAAGTGTGGATTTTTTCATTTCTTTAGTTGTATAGTTTTTAAAATTCAGTTAAAGTGTGGTAGTTTGTTAGTTCTAACAGTAATCCAGAAATGTGTTCATTCTCTAATTATGGGCTTTTATTAATGAAAACTTTTTTTCGTTCAGCTTAGTTTGTATTTTTCAATTTTTACGTTTTAAAACTTGATGAAAATTTTTTTGGTTTATCCATCATATCTAATAACGGGACATAACTGAATCAAAACTGATATGGATTCCAACTTAACTACTAATAACTTTTTTTCAGGTTTATGCGTTTAGCACATTTTTTTATTCCACTCTGAGCAGTAAAGGTTATGCATCCGTCAAACGTTGGACACGTAAAGTTGATATATTTGCGCACGAGCTGTTATTAATTCCGGTTCATTTGGGTGCTCACTGGTGTCTTGCTGTTAGTTTTTTTATTTTGTTTTTTGCAAAAAAAGACAAAAAAAAATGATTTCATGTTTTGTGATACATCTGTTATTGAAGAATTTTCAGGTTATCGACTTTAAAAATAGGATAATTGATTATTATGATTCAATGGGTGGTGCCAATGATCACTGCTTGGATGTGTTGAGGTAATCATGCCTTTTTTAGATTTCAATGATTTTAAATAATAATAACCAAGTATTCAAGTAATTTGTTTTGAATAAATTTTTTGGTATTTATATTATCCGCTCAAATACATCCTGTTATTCCAGCGAATATCTTTGTGAGGAGTCTTTGGACAAAAAGAAGAAAGAATTGGATCTTAGTGAATGGCAACTTGTGAATCGTGATGTTAGTTTTTTCAAGGAAAAGAAATTTAATTACATGTTCAATTTTGAGGGAATTTTAAAAGTAAAAATGCATTTATAAAAGTTTTTTTGAACAGTGTCGAATGGAGTCCAATTTCAGGATATTCCGCAACAAATGAATGGTAGTGATTGCGGAATGTTTGCATGTATATTTGCAGAATATGCAGCACGACGTGCACAGATCTCTTTTAGTCAGGACCATATGCCATATTTTCGTGAGCGGATGGTCTACGAAATATGCCAGAAAAAACTTTTGTAGTTTCTATTCTAAGATAAGTAGGTGGATCAATCTATCAGTTGCTCTTTCACTTATTTTATCAGTTTTGTTTCACATAATTGTTTATTATAAGTGAAATGGTTTCAGTCGATAGAATTATTCTATATAGCTAAGAGAAGTCAAGAATTCGGGAAAAGATGTGCTGTAAAGAATGTTATGTGATTACGGTTTGATCCATGCAGTGCAATATCAATAAATAGTTCACTGATTAGATACAGTCAGTTTTCAGTTTGTCTTATGGATCGAATCAGTGAATGTTAGATATTCCCAAAGCTCAGATTTCTCTTTTTAGTGCTTTCAAAAAGAAGAAAAAAGTGAAGATTGCTGTAATTTTCTGTATCATGTGATTTAATCAATAATGTTAATGATTCTATGTTTTCATACTTCCGTCTAGAGATGATATGTGACCTGTTACACCGAATATGGTGCCTTTTTTACAATATTTATAAACTTTTGATAATTCTTTGGAGAATTTTAGTTTGGCTTACTGTTGTAAAACATTTTGAATGGGAATGCTCGGGACGGAATTGTTTGAGCTACTATAATTTTGAGCCTAAGCTTGCAGTTTTTCATAAGATTTCTTTTTAATAGATCGACTTTCGTATTATATTAATAAAGTTCAACCATTTCGGTAATTGTTGCTTTTTTTTTCTATTGTGTCGAAAAATAAGCCGGTATATGTTGTGTTTTTTCGCGTCTAATTGTAAAAAAAAATTTGATTCAAATTTAATTACCGCTTGTATAAGATTAAATTGAAAGGTTAAAATTTTTTTATTTTGATACATTGTTGCTTTTTTTTCTAGTGAATAAACCTTCGCTAAAACGGACTGAATTGTAAAACCTTTTTGATAATATTTTCACTCGGCATCATTGGCTATCGTGATATGAATTACACGGTGGCATTCAACATATTCAAATTTTTTTTTGTGTTTAACGGAATGTAAAAAAATTAAAGAGTTTTGATTTATTCGCTGTGCCATTTTCATGATTTGGGATGGCTAAGTCTGAGGCAGACATACGGTATACGAAGATTGATCATATCAAAGATGGTGTTGCAGACTTAGCTGCCGGTACGGTAGGTATGTGAACGTTTCATGTTCCACTTGTTAGTTACTGCATATTCCGAATTACCTGGGGAAATTGCTGTTCTTCTTGATGATGATCATTTTCATGCTTTAAACATTGTGATAGGCGGTGATTTAAAAAAATTTTTTTTGAAGGTGGAATTGCCAATGTGATTAGTGGTCAACCGTTAGATACAGTGAAAGTTAAAATGCAAACATATCCGGCCTCGTATCCGAAAGCTATCCCATGCTTTCAATTAATTTTACGTTTAGATGGTATTCGGGGATTATATGCAGGTTTGCTTGTTCAAAAATCATTTCAAAATAGGGAAATGGTAGAAGTAACAAAATGATTAGGACAGTCTTTTCAGTGTGTTTTCCGGTAATTGTATAATTTAATGACAGAGGTTTTTCATGCAATTCTTTTTGCGTTCACGATGGGTAAGCGGATAAATAAATGCTTCTAATTCAACTACGTTCTGGGTATTCTTTAGCTTTTTTTTTTAGGTACCATACCAGCCTTAACAGCAAATATCACTGAAAATGCTATTCTTTTTACTGCCTACGGATATTGTAGAAAGGTTAATTATTCAATCAGCTATTCCATACATTATCTGTATTTTGAATTAATGCAGTTGTAAAAAATTGCAATAAAAAAGGTCATCAGTAGGTCACCAAAATTTAAAAAAAAAATTCTTTTTGATTAGCAGCATTTAGATAAAATAATTTCATAATGAAATTAAATTTTTTTAAAAAATAAGCTGAAGTTTGCGTTTGTATGTGGATTGGCCGAACTATTTTTTACTTATAGTTTTTAGATGGTTGCATTCTGTATTGGACGATCAAAATTAGAAGATATGACTCCGGTGGAAAATGCTTTATCTGGATCCTTGGCATCCATTTTTGCTTCCATAGCTATTTGTCCGACGGAACTTGTAAAATGTAAATTGCAAGCGCGAAAAGAAACTTTTCCAGGAATTCAGTGGTATGTATTTCTTTTGTTTTTGTATGATTTAGTGGTAAGTTTTGCGTTATATAAAAGGACAGTTTTGCAATGGATTTTCAAATTTTGTTTTCGGCTTATGATTTAATTTCAAAATTTATCATTTTACGTTTGTGATGTTTTGATTTACATTTATGGTTTGAACAGTTTCACCATTTAGGTAGCTATAGCACCGGGAATTTTTTTTTTTTCACTTCAAACTTTAGTTTTCAACTTGAAGACGGTCTTAATTGGATATAATGCTTTTCAAATTCATGACCTATGCTTATTTTTTGTTTTTAAAAGCTTATTTCGAGAATTAAAGAACCACTTATCGGAACAATGTTTACAGCACTCCATTATCAATGTGTCGCCAGATATATCGTGTGGGCGGCTTAAAAGCGTTTTACACGGGTTTGACGTCAACCTTATGTCGAGAAACGATAGGATATTTCCTCTTTTTCGGTGCGTATGAACTCTCCAAGTTTTATTTCACACCAGAAAGGAAATCGAAGTCGGAAATTGGTTTGTTTTTTACTGCTTGCATTTGTTTTAAGAGGTTAAAGCGAATGTTGTAATTTTTGTTTTCATAGACATTTCAACAGTTCTTTGTAAGTTTCTTCACATTATTCAGGTATTTCCCATTTGGACTTCTCGTAAATTTCTGAAAAATTAGGAAAGCAGAATTGTTCTCAGGCATCTTACGGACAGCGGTATCCGGAGGAATCGGTGGTGTAGTGTTATGGGGTGCCGTTTATCCGGTTGATGTAATTAAATCGCGTATGCAAGTTTATGGGTCGGGAAGTTTTACTCAAATACTTCGTAATATCATCAAAAACGAGGGTATTTCATTGATCACTATATTCTCACCATCTTTCTAATAATTAATTTAAAATTTTTAAAATTGCATTTGGAGAATAGTTTTACATATCTTTGTTTTATTTGAAAGTATGTACAATTTTGTAAACTATGACATTTTACAAGAGATATATGCTGCAATAATAAATTTTTTATACTTCATAAAGCTCTTGTTTTATTGTGATTTTACGGAAGATTCTTTCAGGTATACGAACACTATACAATGGTTTTACGATTACATTGGTTCGTGCATTTTGTGCAACTGGGTGCTTATTTGTGAGCTATGAGAATTCAAAAATATTGTTCAAAGCGTGGTTGTCATAGTTCTGATTTGAACCACTGTTTTACTTTTCCGTTTATTGATTTGTTTTTTTATATATACTTTGTAATTTGTTGATTCAAAAAATATTCATTCTTTCTTCTTCTTAGCGTTTGTCCCACATGGTTGTAGGGTCCGCTACTGGGGAGCGTTATATCCACGTCACGGTTCTGTGCGTCGTTCATAAGCGAGAAACCCTTGCTAATGATACTTATATACCAGGTGTTGTCCATGCACCTTATCGTTGGAGTACACCCTAGCATTCATGCGACTACTAGATTTACCCGACCGACCCTTCGCTAAGGTCTGTCGTCGGAGAACCGACCGCTCACGATCGAGACAAATTAGTAGAGAGAATAAGTATTCATTTCATAAGTTATTTAGTTAGAAGTTCTGATGAGTGAATGAAATTTTCGTTGGAACGATTTTTTCCAAGGTTTAAAATTTGTTCGAAAAGTATGAAGGCTTTATATTTTTATTGTGAAATCAAAAAATAAAATGGAATTTATTTTTGCTGTTTGGAATGACGAATATCGTAATAATATATTTGCTCTAATGAGATCTTAATAAAGTGTTATTCATGATGTCTTTACATTAGTGAATAGGTGATTGAGTTGAGTTTCAGATAATTAGATTTGCGGTGTTGTTTTTAATTTTTTATGATGCTTAATTTAAATTGTTTGAAGTTTCTGTGTCATTTATGATAGTGAAGTTCAATTAAATAGGGGAGATAGATCGTGGAAGACATAGATAATACGGTTACTACGGTATGAGGAATTATAGTTTATTGCAATTGTACAATGAGTCAAGTTTTCTGTCAAATATTTATATAAATATTTTCAGATCTGTGTATGATTTTGTAATTTCCTCCCAAACCTATATGTGATATGCTTCATTGCCGTAGTTAGCTTTTTTTCCAGTAATTTCTAATAAAAAGTTGAATAAAAAATGAAATATATTTGTGTTCATCTAGTGATTTTTCATTTTTATTGTTTTTACCAATCGTGCAATTTTTTCTAACTATAGGCTTTTCTATGACATTATGCTAACAATGAGGATGAAATTTTTATTTCAATTAATTATAATTTACTAAACTCCATATTGTTTCCGTCTTTTGAAGGATTTCATTCAGTCACAAATACATCTTAATAATAACCTAAACACCTAGAATGCTTTAAAATGCTGAATTAGGGATGCAGTAATTGAATCATTATTTTAACAGTGATTAATTGAAATGCAAAAGATCATTACAAAAATTTAAATTTCTTCAAAAGGTCAGTGATTTGATCATTTGCGGCAATGAATTTTGTACCTAACATTCAGGTTGAAAAAATTCAAATATTATTATTTAGAATTTTAAAAGTATAAAACGTGATAAGCATGCCAAGTATGTATTTCGCAAATGCGGCAAATCATATTTCAGAGTAAATTTTCAAATTTTCACTTAATTTTCCAATTTGAAAACAGGTGTTCCATACGCATGGTAGTCAGTTATTGAAGATTTCATAATTGCTCAATAATTTGCTCTGAAATTGGAAAATTATTATAAATATTGTTGTGGGATGGTTCTTCTTATATCGTTAATGGTGTGTGGTTGAGGGTAGCAGTGGTAGCAGGTGGTTGCGGTGGTGGTGGTGGTTGTGGTGGCTGTGGTGGTTGTGGTGGTTGTGGTGGTTGTGAAGAGCGAAAGTGCCGGAGGTTACTGTCAGGGATAATTGCCTTCTTATTCATTATCATTACTATAACTCAATCATTAATTTGTCGCAATCCTTATTATTATAACTTAATAATCATCAAAGTTTAATTATAATTTATCATAATTACTGCTGTGGCTTAATTTTTTTGTAATCGTTATTATAACTTAATTATTTTCATTACTATTATTATTATTATTATAGCTTGATTATTTGGTTCATTGTAATCATCATTGTAGCTTAATTTTTGATTATTATTATTTTAATTTAATTATTAATTTATCGTTATAATTACTATAAAATTAATTACCGCTTCATTATTATTATTATTATTACTGAGTGTTACATGTTCCAAATTATATTAGTACTTACTAATTAATGTTTCTTTGATTCTCTAAACATCCTTAATGAGTAATTTATATTTCTCTGTAATTATAAAATTCCCATCATCCTTATGCCGCTTAATTGGTTAATGGTAAATGTCGTGTAAAGCTTTAAATATTTTAACAATGGAAATAACAAAAAATTTTCCTATTTTTTAAAAACAAAAATTTCAACAAATCTTTTAGAATTTAATTATAAAAAAAAAAAAAAAAAAAACTAAACAAATTCATTTGATTAGATAGAAAAGAAATCGCATGAAATTTAATTTAAAATTAAAAAATTAAAATTTAATGAATGTATTGATTGTTTGTTAGAACAATGGCATGAATGCTTTGAACAACGAAAGAATTCAAATGTTTCTCCAAGCAAATTATTACTTTTTACTGCTAATAATTCTACACTGCTCACAAAGTGAAAAAATATTAAAAGGTTAGATTAACTTCATTGTTTAATTGAATTTAATTCAATTACTAATTAGAAAGCGGGGAGGGGGAGGGGGTGGGGGTTGAGTGGGTTTTAGGACGGCTAACCACAAATAGAATTTGAACTTTTATTTGTTATTCGAAAATTGAGTTTTGAAATTTTTACCAACAAATTACAAAAAAAAAATGGAATTTTCATTTTGTATTCGCGAAATGATACTTCCTACATTAATATATAATGAATTAAATATTGATTTGAAACTTAATTTTAACAATGAACTCTAAATTAACGGCAAAATGAGTTCATTTTTAATTTTAAAATTTCGTTCAATTCAATTAATTTAATTAATAAAATTCCACTAAATTTCTCGAACTATTAAATGAACTTATCCTGAAATTCATTCAGATCATACGATGAAATGTTATAGCAATCGGATTGTTATACATTTCGAATTCGATTACCCATTTAATGGGACCATTTATGCAGAACATTTCTACAATGATATGTTATGCCGTTGGGATGGTCAACATGCTGCTAAGCTGAATTTCAGTATTCCAATTTTTACCTCAAACGGAAGTTACGCTTGCGGTATTACACTGCAACAAGTAAATTTCCATTAATTAATTTAAAAATTTGTATTAACTGGAAAATGAATCATTGCTTATTCATTTAATTATATAACATACCAGGTGAATTGTTTGTTCAAATAATTTTATGATAATTAAAAAATTCAATGTGGAAAAGTAAAAAAAACAATGAAACAAAATTTCCAACAAATTCAAAAAAACTTTTTTAATCGAAAATTTTATGCAATTATCATTTTACAGATATTTGCTACAAATAAATTAACCTAAATTCCACGCTACGGATGAATTAACCTAAATTTTGGGTTACAAATGAATTGGCTTAATTCCTAGGCTACAGATGAATTAACCTAAATTTCGAGTTACAAATGAATTGGCTTAATTCCTAGGCTACAGATGAATTAACCTAAATTTTGGGTTACAAATGAATTGGCTTAATTCCTAGGCTACAGATGAATTAACTTAACTTTTAAGTTAAAATGAATTGATCTAACTTCAAGGCTACAAATGATTTAACCTAACTTTTGGGCATACGGGGTAACTTCTGAGCTAAATTAGCCTAAATTCTAGGCTTCTGATGAATTAACCGTACTGCTAATAATTAGCCCAATGAAGAATATTCTGGTGGATGGTGTGACAAGTTTGCAAATTCGATGTTTATATGTCACCAGTGATATAACTATTACAATGGCTGGCGTACAATTTGGGTTAGTTTTTCGTTTTTTTTTTCCTTTTAAAATTAATGAATTCATAAAGAAAGGTTTAATGTTTCTTTTTTTGTAAAAATAAAATTTTTGTCAAACTTTTTTGCCAAACGATTGAAAATTATTACCAAAGCAATTAATAAAAATTTCTGGCAAATAGTCGCGACAAGAATAATAATAATAATAATAATAATAATAATAAAATCCTTCCAATTATTAATTCCATTTCATTTTGCCTATCCCTTTTACCGTAATTCTTTTACTTTCTCTCTTTTTTTTTTTCTTCGTTTTTATTGTTATCATAAAATTTAGGTTAAAAAATTTTTTTAATTTTAATAGGATTTTTTGAAATTTGGTTTGGTGAGAAAAGAGAGAAGAAAGCTAGATTTATGAAACATTATTATTCAATGCCTTTGGGATATTTTTGGTGGAGAATTGAAGAAATTAAACAATTCCATCATTGACCTGAAATGAAGGAAAGCACCTGAATTTCTTCTCCTCCTCCCCATATTCTGTGATGATGTGAATCGTAGGAGATAAATGTTAAAAATGATAATCAATGATTGTTTTCGTTTTATTTATTTATTTTTTTTTTTGTTTTCAATAAAAATTTCTTTTTTTGCCATAGGGGAACAAAAAAAAAAAACAAACAAACAATTATTTTGAAAAACTTTTTTAATTAATATATTTCATTTGAAAATTTAATTGAATGAAAATCAATTTCATCCGTTTTCTTTAAATAACTTTTTCATTCCTCCATCCTTTAATTGGTCAGGTGTGATGGTCAGGGAAATTCTTTCGCAATTTCATCACCATAGAATAACTGGTTTCAGCACATATATATATATATATATATATAGTTATTGATATTTGACAACAATGAATAATGGAAAGTCGACTGGAATTTTTAACCCAAATAAGTTTAAAAAAAAAAAAAACTTCTTTCAGCAAAAATTCCAATTTTGAAAAATATTTTGAAAAAACAAGTATTTCAAGTTCATTATCACAAAACCACTAATGTGATTTTAATAATAAATTTAATTCATTTTCATTATTATTAAAAATAACAATTGTTAACTTTTTATTTCATTTTGTTGAAACAACACATAGCAATTGATGTTACAATGCTGGATTTAGTAACACACACATATCACTAGTGGAACACTTCCCAAGCGTTTAGGACTACATGATGTATGGGCGAAGGATGCGGGCAGATCCTAGTAAAGTGGTGGTCACTTTCTGCAGCTCACTGATGGTCATTTTGTTGACTCCAATTGTTTCTAAGTGCTTGCTTAGATCCTTGGACACAGCACCCGGTTTACCGATTACTATTGGGACCACTTGTACCGATTTATGCCAGAGTCTCTGTAGTTCAATTCTTAGATCCTGATATCGAGTGATTTTCTCCAGTTCTTTCCCATTAATTCGACTGTCACCCGGTATGGCAATATCTATAATCCGCAATCATGATATCTGGGGTATTGTGCTCCAAAATAGTTATTAATTACTGTTATAGTTGTTATTAAATATTGTTACAGTTATTATTATTTCTAATGATTTTTATTGTTGATCAGTTTATCAATATGCATATGTGTATGTATGTGTGTATATGGTTTCTGGATGGCCTATGGACGAAGCACAGAACTCTACAATAGCGCACTCTACGAACACGTGGGATAAACGCTAGGAAGAAGAAGGAGGAGATATGTATGTTTGTATGTGTGTGTGTGTGTGTATGTGTGTGTGTATGTATGTGAAAGGCCGAATGATTTTCAATTGAAATAGTTTATAAATTTTGCCATATTAAAAAGCTTTTAAAGTAATGCGACAAAGAGGTGATAATGTAATCTGAGGGATGAAAGGATGGAAAGAAAATCTTTGAATAAGATAGATAATAGATTCGCCAAACTTTATTAAATTTGTAATTTAAATGCAATTGAAATCCTCGCCAAAGTAATTACCAATTTGTGCACAAAGGTTTGCATATGCTTTTCATCGATATCACATCGTGTTTGTCGCATAATTTTAAAAACTTTTTAATATGGCAAAATTTATAAACTATTTCAATTGAAAATCATTTAGCCTTTCACAGACACATACACATAACAATAACAACAATAACAACGATAACAACAACAATAACAAAACAACAATAACAATGATAACAACAACAATAATAACAACAGTACAATATGTTTTATTAAATATATTTCCAAAAAATTCAGGAATTTTTATTTTGTTTGAAAATGGAATGAATGAAAATAGCAAAAATTAAATTTAAAATTTCATTTTTTTTTCCAAAATTTTGCTTTATAATTTTTGTCATTTTGCATCATTTCATTGCCATTTCTCATTTCTATCGGTAACTGTGTTTAAATTCATGAAAACCAAATTCATTTTACCTCTCCTGTGATATTCTTAAGGTTACCTGAGTAGTCTAGAGGGTTATCAGCATATAAATAGATAGTGAGTACCATCATTGTTCATCCAAATTAGCCATGAATATTCAAAGGATTTGTTGTCAATTCATAAATTATCAACAATTCAATTGTTAGCTAATCCTTTTGGTGCAATGATCAAAGGTCATTCACCTAATTAACAATTTGTCAAGAAAGAAGTAATGATGTTATCACCAAAAACCTAACCTTATCAATCACAGGAAATTTGTAATATTGCAACACTCTTCTATCCCTCTTCCCCAAATGATTAATTTTGGATTGAACAAATTGTTTAGTCAATAATAGTTAGGTTGGATGTGAATGAGAGACATTGATGACAATGTGACCGAGATTTTCGAAATGTTCCAAACTGATGTATTACATGCAGGACAGATAACGATTCTTATACATACCAACTGATATAATACATATATATGTATTTTATATTATATATACGTAATAGTTAATGATCAATGATGAGAGATGGTTAGTGGGATGGTTCGACGGACGGACATATTTGTCCATCTGTTTTGAAATTCTGATAAATTTTCGTTTTTCTGCTCCTTCTCCTTCCACCTTCCGCATTCCTATCGTCAACATCATCGCTAACATCGCTAACAATAATAATATGAACATTGCTGTTATCATCATCATCATCATCATCTTCATCATCATCATCATCATCATCATCATC
>JABVXS010000943.1:0-20689 GCA_013365335.1 Madathamugadia hiepei | reverse complement strand
ATACAGATCCTTCATTCATCAAATCGCTAAAGTTCGGAATAGAACTGATGGCCGATAATGTAATGTAGCAAAGTCGGATATGTCCATCTGTATAATGAGATGACAAGTACTTCATATCATCATACCCGATTATCTAACCGAATTAGTCGCTTTTCTGCTTTCCGTTTCCAGTGAAAATTTAGTTGCAGATTCCCTGTCATTTTGCCTTCGGAAGTCTCAAATTTTCACTTGCCCTTTCCATTACTTTTTTTGCGTTGCAAAAAGGATCAATCGAATGTCTTTCTACCGACAAGTTTGCCAATTTTTATTTTAATCTTCTCAAATGAACTGTCACTTCAAGTTGCAATGTTAAGACTGATTTCTTCTCTCCTTTGTCACCTTTCTTTGTCTTCAAAACAATGTTTTCAGTTTTACCATTTTTTAATCCAAATGGAATATTCCTTGTGTACTTTACATCAACTTGGATCTACATTTCGGAATTGGCTCACTTCCGCTTCATGTCCGTCTCTATTGCATTTAAATTGAAATTCTTCTATTTTTTCTTCCAAATTCTTACCATTTCCTCGACTTTGAATATTTCAGAAAATAGCTCTCTGCTTTTCTTTTCATTGAGTTTAACTGCATTTTAGTCTTTCCAGATCGACCAAAAAGTACATTATCATCAATAAAGTACAGTCCTCGTGACTTTGTCTTTATTTGCGATGTTTCTTCACAGCACCTTCCTTTGCTGTTCGCAGTTGCGACAATGACCTGTGGGAATGAGCTTTCTTCTTTCACTCTTTAAGCTACAGGTCATCCATCGAATTCCATCACTTTCGGTCCTCATATCCCCCCTTCCTATCATTGTATCTCCTCTTCCAATCCTTTTTTATTTTACCTTAATTGCCTATTATACCTGCCTATTATCACTATCATTGTTTCAACTTGCCTTGAAGTTGTACTTCTTGAAATGAAGCAAAGATGCTTATTTTTGTTTTGTTATATATTTTTAACATGTATGTGAAATATTTTGATGGACAATCTGGGCTGAGGAGCATTCTGTGACTTTTGATGAGATCAGATGCTGCTGCGTGGCCGGAAAAGCAGTGCCTTTGCTCCGACCTTTCAGCATAACTTTTGAGACCATATGACATATTGAGCGAGCAATTATGACGAGAAACTTTGCACCTTTCTGAAATGAAACTGAAAAGTTCGATGGAATATTGCTATGCTGTGGTCAACATACCATACCGTATTGACCGGAACCTTATCCAAAGCAGATGGATTCCACTGAAATTATTCATAGCCAGGATTGCCTTGAACTGCTCTCTTACATTGGCAAGACTGTGGTATTGATTGGAATTCGTAATTCTTCCTGCGACATTGCAGCCGATTTAAATAGAGTTTCCAAGAAGGTATTCTTTTTCCTTAAATCCGAAGCTGTTGTAGTGAAAAAGGTTTTGTTGGAATGTGTTAGTGAAAATAACAGAGGTTTCGAACCTGATTGGAGTTGATTGCAGACGAATATAATTGCCGGTTTATTACAAATACCACATTGTCATGCAAGCAATTCCAATTAGTGGTAAGAGGAGAAAAGTTCAATATCATCACTTCTAATAATGGTTTACAGCAAACAGTGACATTCATCGCTTATATGATATAGATTATAAGACGGACATAGACATGACATTCCTTTGTTCCAGAAAAAGTTTCTTTGCTTTTTCCGACAACAGTTGCGCTAATTTCCTGTTAAGAACTGCTTTTGTTCATCAAAAACAATACTCTTAATTCAGGCTTACATAAATTAACTCCTGCTGGTAATTGGATAGGGGTAAACCGACTGATTTGTATTTCTCAATTTAATGGCTATATACAGACATTAATAACATTAGCACCGTCTTGGGTAAGTTATCATTAATCTATTTCTTCCTTCTTCCCCAATCGACAATGCAACTTATTGGTTGAATTTTCCGCTAATTTTGCCAATAGAAAGGCTTAAATCTAAGTTGGTTTTAGATGGTTGAATCTGGAAAGCAATGTCGGTCTCCTCAAGTTCATTTGTTCTTTGCTGTATATATTCAGATGGAAGAAATTTTGTTGAAATAATTTTTGTGTCTTAATATCTGACCATCGCTAAATTTTTTCTTCCCATGACCTTTTTGAGTCAAAATTCAAATTATATAACCGTATCAATTGGTGAATTGCAGCTGATCAGTAGAAAATTTGGAAGGAAACTAAACTAACAGTTTGATCATGGCCTATATAGTTTAAGACCTAAGCGCTACTTTCTCGCACTTTTAACCACGAATTATCGAGTTGCATTGCTTGCGGATCTATCGGAACTGTAAGGACGTTAAGAGAGCCAATCGATAGATAAACTGATAAAATTAATTACGAAAGTCTGGCAAGTTATTTAATCAAGTCCAGGAAAATCACATGAGCTATGCTAGGAACTTATATTGACAATATGTCATTTATGTACCTCACATAGTGTTATTCTCAAACTAATGGTGTAGATAAAGCCCAACGTTTCCCAATTTACTGTACACGACGTGATATTCGACGATGGCACGGTGCTGTATAACGTTGATACCGTGATCTTTGATACCGGTTGTTCATTTCATTTTCCAATGGTTGAAAACGGTAACCTCATACCTGCCACTGACACAGGGTCGATCTGTTTCTTCATATGCATCCACCAGAATTGTCACCGTATTATTTCTCAGTTCTTAATATGTTAACTTCGTTCCTGGTTTTTCCAGAAGCATAACTGTTGACATTTGCAGAATACTCGGGCTGCGATTGGTCTTATCCAACCGACCGGTCCATAATCCCTGTTTCCAAAATGCAGTCACATCTTTATTGTGAACCACTTTCCGGCCATTGTAAGTTACCGGGTATCGAAAAAATAAAAAAAGATATTGAGAGACGAAAAGCATTGATAGAAAAAGTTTTTCAAAAATCGGAGACACACGTAATCATGTCACACTGCCCTTTGCTATTTAAAAAGTACTGTACTTTGGTTGTTTGAAAAAGTGACGAGAATTTTTTCGCAAATATTTTACTACATCCAATCCGTTTGAGGTGAATTATGTAAGTCATATGGATGAGCTGGCAATGATGTTTGATGCGAAGCCAAATTTGCTGAAGCACGGGTTCACTGGTCCTCGTCTGGCATACACTTTATTAGTTCATGGCCTGGCATCGTATCAGTTCAGATTAAATGTCAGATTAAATTCACTTTTAATAAAACTTACAAAAAAGCTACTTCAATTGATTCGATGTATTTTTATTAATGCCAAAAATTATGGTCGTTTTATATACTTATAAAAGTTTGTACTTTAAATGTAATTCACAAAAAATAACTCTTCGCTTCCAACCTCAAATACTTTTATGAAATCCAAAGAATAGTCCAAACATACTTTCCATATGATTTTATTAGGCAACACTAGGTCCATCTCGACCACCGAAAACTTCCAAATCATTCGGCAGAATCTCTGCTTCTGCTTCTGCGGGCGGTATCTTCTGAAGAATGTTCTGACCTTCTTTGCTATCCTTCATATTCCAGTCTGCTCTATGCAGTAGAAATGATTAGTCTTTTTTGTAGGGTCCACATGTATGGATAGGAGCGCACGAAGCATTGTTAGGTATTGCAAAACGAACATTCCAGAATTCTTGCACTCGACAAACTGCTGATACAATGGGTTCATTTTTAAATTGCTCAAATATTTCGATCAGTCATGATTTGTACATTTAACTAAAATTCCAACATTTCTACCGATGAAATTTCCGGTTGCCAGCAAAAACACTTTGTAATGTATTTCTTTTTCAGTTTTGAACAATATTTGTAATCTTATTCAAGTTGCTTTGGAAAGGTTGCTTTTGATCAGTGCAATTTGACACTGAACTTATCAGGTGGATAATTAATTTAGTCTTCCAATTTTGCCGAAGATTTTTTAGTCTTTTAGGCTTATCTTTGCAACACATTGTAACAACATGGGATGTTCAAAATTATTTATTTCTTGTTAAAGTCCTTGCACATATATTAGATGAAAGTTTGACCGACATTTCTAACATGGTCATCTTAATTATTATCACTGTTATTACAACTTGTTAAAATCGCAATCAATAGAAGCTTCGATGAAGTTCATCGCTGGAATTCTAGATAGTAATTGTCATTCCTTTAACTCTTTCCTGATAAAAAATCTCAAAATTATTTTGTTGTGGGAATTATTGAGAAAGAAATCTGCTGTGCAGACTTGAGTCTCAGCGTGAATCACAACCTCAGTGTGAATCCACAAGACCGACGTGAAAACAAATATCAATTTCAAAGTAAAAATAAAAAGATTCACACTTCGATTAATGCTATTCTCATAAATGCTGTGTGTCTCAGACTAAATTGTTGATTGAATACTTCTGGATAGTTTTTACTTGCATCTCCTGTACAGGAAAACTAGAGCGATCGATAACATGGCAAGTTGAAGTGAAGTAGCAATAAGCAATGCAAGAAGAACCGAGTAAGTTAGACACACTCTTCCAGATGCTTCCAATTTTATTGCCATCCCACCTGCTGCTGGGTAATTAGACTAAAATTTAAATATTCGATTTGCTAAAGCATTAATTAATTTTGAATCACCTAGAATAATTTCATTTTAATGACATTATTCGTAAAGTTTCTTGAGAAATCACTTGAAGACACAATTGAAGTGTGTCAGTTGGTATCAAATAGTGGTCAAGCAAACAATCTGTTCAGTAAATTAGACATTCGAATAACGATGAGATTTTCGGGAAGTCTACCAGTCATTTCAATGCCAATGAATTATTTGATTTCATAATTGACAACGAAATTTCACCTGAATTACTTCATCCGGCAGATACCGCGATCGAGAATCAGAAACCCCGTCTTCCTCAATGTTCTCGAGCATGCTCAGTGTCGCAATTAAATCCATCTGTTGCAAATCTGCAGCATTATGCGTTTTACCTTCTAACATGGCACTGAAATATCAAATCCAATTTCTCTTAAATTATTTCCGTAGCGGCAACAATTTCCCATCGAAAAATTGAAATATCAGACTTAGAATCGTTGTTGGCTACACTGCGCCGAATTCTAGAATCGTTTTTGGCTACAATGCGCCGAATCCAAGAATCGTTGTTGGCTACATTGCGCCGAATCAGATTATTACTCTTACAAATGGGTGGAGTAAGGCCTTCACATTCACCGGTATCTTTCTTACACAACTCGACAACACACTGGTAATTCAGAACAGATGTATCACTAAACTTGTAACCCCACGTTTCAACCACCGCCTAAAAAATTCATTTAGCAAACAGCATGAATAATTTATCGATAAAAACAGTGATGTAAATGTATTTCTATAAATTTGATGCTGGCCTTGTTTCGTGAAAAGAAATTTTCAATTGTTTCATTGTTGAAACAATTGAAAATTTTGTTAAATGGAATGAAATTAGTTCGGTGCCAATTTAAAATGGATCAAACCTTTCAGTCGACTGAATCAACTAATTATGATAACGAATGTCAGTATTAGAACACGGAAAAATCAAAATAGTTTGCTCTTACCTTTGAGCTCTTAAATTTCGGTAATTTTCTCATTAAATTACTATTTTTTTCCCTCAAGGGATTTAACTGTTCCTGTTTTCTCTTTTTTCCTCTACTCACGAAGAAAGTAGAATAATTTACTCTTCTCAAGCCTTCGTCATATTGCACATCCGGTTGAATTATCGGATCAATGGCGCATCCATCCAAATCGAGCTAAAACAAGCTTGATTTTATCATCAATTTGTCGTTCACTAAACTAAATATTAAATAATTGGCAATTAACAAAAGTCAGATACCAAGTCAAATCGTCTTCCTCTGCCGTCGTTCACGAAACATGAATGCACCAGAAAAGCATATGCGTCGTCATCGCACTCCCAAACATGATAAATCTTCTCACCCACTTGGCCATAACTATAACTTACAAATTATTGCACCAACTCACACAAAAATTTTAAAAAAGTCCAAGTAAATCTACTGAAAGCTTATTTTAATTTTTTTTGAAATAACATTGTGCTCAAATTTCTTCGCTCCAATGGAACCAGTGGTCAAAGCAACAGCTTAAGCAGCTGTGACAGTAATCAGTTGTCATCAGCTAACTCCAGAGAATTCTGAAATAACTTTACACAGCAGATGGTCCATCTGGGCTACCAGAATGAATGCTGTATGTACAGGTAGGCGTTTGTACCGTATCCATCAGTTCGGTGGTGCCAATTGATGAGATGGCTACACCAGAAGTTAATCGCTTAATATTCCGATAAAAACACATGCAACGATAGGCACGATCAGCTCGCGTGACAAATGTCCCATGGAAGGACACAACGATCGTAAGTGAGAACATAATACCCTGAAATTGAGCAATATAATTTATTTCTTGCATCGAACTTTTAAAATACTTCAAAAGTGTTGCAGGTTTGCTCCAAATTAGATGAATTTATTGTGCCAACATGTTTAGTTGGAGAGTTGGAGAAAAGAAATTGCTTTCTCTGAGTATACCTCTAAAGAACCTGTAACTCTCTGTCGCTGCATTGCACAGTCGCCATTTTGAATTACCATTGAGAATTTGTTCTGATCGAAGTTTGATGCAAAGTTCCTGGAGCATTGTTCATTATCAGCTAGCCCCCGTACATACACACGTCCATCAAATGGTTTTCTGGTTTTGAATGTCAACGACACCGTCGTCTCCTCACAATCTACCTGCAACATAAATAAGACTTAAATGAATGGGTGATGTCAGAAAAATTAAGGAAGAAATTGCAAAATGTTAAAGCAAAAATATTTTTGTATTAAAATTCATTACATCATTTTTTCCATATCTAAGGCGATGAGTGAGCCATCTAAATTTCAAATTGTGTTACGGTAGATTTGTTGGTGCTGAGAACATCCTGCAAGCTAATTTTCAAACATTATTATTCTTATGCTAAACAATCCATCTATGTAAATATTACCCACAGCAGCACCTTAAGCACAGGTAAATAACTCTTCAAACAAATTCCCGCAAGGTAAAGCTCTTTACCTGCAATATATGAAGCAAGATTTTTGTTTGCCATTCTAACCCTCTGTTATTTAAGTCTTCTTTATTTCGATATTTTAGTTGGATTTTCGGCGGTGTCAGTTACATACTAATTGCAATACAATTTGCCACGCAGTTTATATACGATCCAAAAGTTTCTCAAGTTTCTCTTCAACGACTAAATCAAACTTTTTAAAATCCAAACATTCACAATAGATTATTAGAAATTATGCCGTTATTAATTTAGAAAAAGAATGCACTCAATCCCATGGATTCAGGATGTTAGACAGTTAACAGAGTGACATCAATAACCAGACGGAGTGAATAATTGCTGAATATTTACTATGGCAAGTCTTCCTGACACCTTCACCTGACCGATGTGTAGCTGCTTAATCAACAAGGCATGACACCGTGAATTAATTTCGAACAATGCTCAAGGTCACTTACTCATTTTTTTATCAATCTTATCCAAATATGCTCTGAAAGAATTAGTCAAATTAGCTGATAAAAGTCTTTGCACTGCTCGAAAAAATGAGCTTTATGCTTCATAAAGCATAAAAGCCTAAAAATTGTTATCACTTAATTTTTCGATAGTTTTGCAGCGTTCGGTAAAAGTGTATTTCAGCAGACACAAGCTGCGTTCGTAATATCTTGCAAATAACCGATGAGTAAAGGCAAGTCAGTGATAAACAGCTCACCTCAGGAGTGCCCAATAGTTCGTTATCAACAGTGGTGGCTGATATGACATTCACGAAACTATATATAGCAAGTGGGATGATAACGCGGCGGCTCATATTTGCATAATTTGCAGAGTTTGGTGTGCAAAACAATAGTTCAGCTATCCCGGAGGAGACATTTATAAGATAGCTCGACTATCAACTAGGACATCGGTAGAGAACGGGGAAGTAGAAGGAAGGTCTTAGAAAAGGTACAAAATGCGTTCTTTTTATGGATATTTGGAATGGAAGATAAAGGAAAACATCCCACTGCCATCCCCGCGTTCATATTTACCGTAAATAGGTCGCAAATCCCAGTGGCATGTAGATTTATTTAACATTAAAAGCTTTATCGCTAAAATGAGGAATGAGGAGGATCGTTTTTCTCATCTCTTCCCATTTGAAAACTCCCTTAGATGGAGAGGAAAGCAGTTTTTTTTGATGCTGTTGTTTTCGTTAATTGCTTGAGAATTGCAAATGTCGCAAGCGTTCAAGAAAAGGACCGCTGAGTCAATTCCAAACATTCAAAACTTTCCTTTTCATTTTAAAAAGAACAAAACAATCTTCTGTGTAGTTTTTAATTTGAGCAAACTAAGTTGCTGAGGAATTTTCAGTGAATTAAGTAGGAAAAATAAAGGGATGCCTTGTGACATGTCGTAATACTTCGGTATTATCCATTTTTCCATGTTGTTTGATGTTTCACAGTAATATCTCAACTTTTCTTGAAAGCCATTGGTAATTCTTCCGTCTATTTTTAATTCAATTCAGAACTGTCTTTCTTCTCATTCCAAACTTCAAATGAGGCATGAAACTTTTGGGGACAATCGAAAAGATTTGAGTGCTCTTTTGGTCCAATTTTGTCAATTAAATGTTGGAAATGAAAAAATGGAAGGAAGAGAAGTTCATTTCAAGATGATTGCATGAATTTGAAATTGCAATGGAACGAGCCGTTATCAGGAATGATCTTGTCACAACTCTCTGGAATCATTATGCAAATCACTTTTTTCTCCATCATTTTTTCAAAGACAGAATTGACCTCATTATCCAGAATTTATCTTTCATTTTCTACACCACAAATTGCATCCGCTGATTTCAATAACAAGGTTTATGCCACACAATCATGCTCTTTCTTCACCTGCCATATACTATTCTTCTCCTTTCAATATCAATCAATTAATTACATTTACAGAATTATTCAGTTGAAACCGATGGAATGAGTATTGGAAGCCTACGTCACAAGTGGTCACATTTATCGCCCATTCATAGTTCAAAGATTGTTGAAGCTCTTCCGGCTAAAGGATTCATTTTTCTCTTGTCCTCAGCCCTTTATCCACTCTTAGCTGTGCGCGGCTACCGATCTTAAATTGCTCTCATTTAATGTACTACCATCCACAGCTTATGACACCTCTTAACGAAGCATCTACAGTCTCTGCCTGACCTGTTGTGGAGGAATTTCTTCCCTTTTGTAGCAAAAGCTGTGGAGCCCTTGATTGTTCGATTGAGCTCAAACTTGGGTAATTAAACCTTTATTGCGCATTCAAAAAAACAACTACGTGAACAAGTAGCGCATAAAAATAACGCAATATATATTTGCACAAACCATGCTCCCTCAAAGAAGGAAAAAATTGAAAATGAATTAGGGTTTTGAAACTGCGCCTTTTATAGTCCAGACATGAAGGTTTGGCTTGGCTTAGACAGACATAGTTTAGCAGTTGTATAAATATATTATAATCAAAGATTGTGGTTTTTTTTTTCCAAATGGTTGCAGGCAAGAGAGTGTCGGCAAGTTAAAATACCATTGAAAGTTGACACAAGGGACAAATTATTTATTTGCTTAATTTCTAACTGATTATTTCAATACATAAATCATTTGTCTCACGTTTAGCTAATTTTTATATTACAAACTTTCTCTGATAATTTTCGGATTTTTCCGACATCACCTACCTCCTTCCTTGATTCCCTAAGTCTTTGGTCGATATCACTCACTATCCATCAGCTAAATGAACCATTCTCCTAACATTTCCAGCCATTAATGCTATCGGATCAACTACAGTAACCAGCCAGGGAGAATTTTCTTCTGTTGCCTAAGCAATGAGTTTCTAAACTTTCCTTGACTGCAACAGCTTAAATTTCGTTGCAACTTATGCGCTACAATTCATAACTATACTCGTATTCCTCATGAATGTTTAATTACCTTCTAGGTATTCAGTTGATTTGATGATCTATACAACAATGCATGCAGCAACTTTGCGATTTTCACTTACACTTCATCGCCGAGGACTTACAAAACAAATTTAATGAAAAGAAGTAGTTGAAGTATAGAAAAATGAAAAGACTGATTTTAAAATTAATTGAAAATCCTTAAATCAATATTTGTCCTGAAGAAGTATCCTAAGAGAAGAAGTCTGAGTATAGTCATTTCCAACTGCTATAATGTAAAGAGCTGATTGCCATTTTTGTTTTGCATCTGGTTCATCTAATTTATTAAAGTAATTTGCTTGAATTAGCGAAAGGATTTGCTCGGGAGAACGATTTTGTCTTCGAAAGTCCTCAACCGCACAATACTGGAGAAAGATTCGGTACACAAGTTCAGTTAAGGTTACCTGCACCTTCCTTACTGGAATTGAGCAATAATTGTTGTGAAGCCTAAATTAGAATTACTTGGGCATTCTCGGGGCACTATTGGAAATGACCTGAGGGAAATGCCACTATTTCTGATATTTCTTTTATGTATTCACAAATAGAAAAAGAGTTCTAAAAAATCACAGCAATCCATTGCTGTGAAAGTTCATTATCAATTTAAAAAAACTTATAATTCTTTCACACACTAATAGTGCACGTAGGGTTTCTTGTATTTTCTTTTCTCTGACTTTTCCCTTTCTCTCTTCCAAAAAAATCCTGAAGAAGTTCCGTCATAAAATTCAAGCAATCAAAAAAGATCATTTTCTCTCCGGAACTAAGACTCATCGAACTATCAAAGATAAAAGCGAAACTGGACTGGAGGAAACACTTCTTCCGAAGTAAATTTTATCCCAAAAAAAAAACACAAAAAGCGGTCATACAACAGCATTGTATTGGCATCTGAACATCAATCATCCTGATACGGTACGTTTCTTATCGATGATGGGTCGATCTCTCAAGAAAGATAAAAAATGCAATGCTACAAGTGCATTAGATTAAAATTTAGCGCCACTGAGGAAGAATGAGGTACTGAACTGCTCCTTCGAAACAAACACAATATTTCTGCTCCTTTTTCTATTTCATCCAAACTGGCCAATGATTTCATTCTTTCAGCGAACTATCTCCGTGTATTAATTTAGATAAACAATGCAGCATTCTGTGGTAAAATAATCTTGAAATTCTTACCTGTTTTTGTGTATTAATATTTCAGAAAAAGTCAACAAAACTTTTCTGACAAGCTGAAACTTTCTTTTATTTTTCGTATTTAACTGTCAGAATTTCAATAAGATGAATTTGCTTGATTCAAATTAAATTGAACCATGGCATTTACAAATGCCTTTGTTTTAAATGATCATTTAAATCAGTTAGTAGTTGGTTAATGGACGAAGCACAGAACTTTGACGTGGAGACGACGTTCTACAATAGCCGACTGACCCTACAACCTCGTGGACAGACGCTAAGAAGAAGTAATTTAAATGTGGTAGTTACTACAGTTCAATTCATACTTGAATGTTAAGAAGATCAGTACTACTGCTGAGCAATTCATAAGTCTGAACCAGTAATTTGATACAGATCACAGAGAGATTGGAACTGAATAACTACTGTGAAATCCTTTTCATTTAATTCCATTCATTCTTTTCTCATTTAAGAGACAATTAAAACTTTGCTATTCTTGATATTCTCAGTACTCCGACTCTCATCACTGCACCATTCACTCTGAGTGCTATTTTAAAATTCTTGAGAAGTCTGGTGTAGAACAAATATTTTGTCACTCATGATAGCTTCCTTCAAAACGAATATCCGCTCACTTCGGTATTCATCACATTTTGAAACTTCTTGAGCTGTAAAACAAGTAGCCTCCTCCTCATCTTTTTCACAGTTCTGATCACCCTTTCACATTACTCACAGTTGCTTTACATTCAATTTTAAGAAACAAACTTAAACTGTTCTGCAGTGACCTGATTTCGAACGTTTCAAATTTTATTACTTTCTGCTCGAAAGCTGTTGAAGTGCTGGAATAAGTGAATTTAAGTATTAGCTTGTGTTTCATTTGTTAAATTTCCATCAGCTAAAATTTAAACCAGCTGCAGTTGACTCTTTCACGAATAACTAAGTTTTGCTCGCATTCACTTCAATCAGATGATTTATCATTAACTTGCACATCCTTGGAAAGACCAGACAGTACAATTCAAAAGATTGTAAAATTTGATTTATTTATTTTTTTTCTTTCTTATGACTCCGTGGTGGACTGACCAAAGTTCATGTAATGAAGAAGGAAGGTATCATGCGCTGAAGCTATCTTTGGAATGACTGTTAACGTGCAGCTAACACACTGTCAGTGGCTTTGATGATAGTGAAGTATTACAAAGGATTTTGAGATTTCTTAGTACGGTTGCTTACAATAGAAAATGGATAGTTGAGAACAAAAGAGTGTAGTCCGCTACTGGTTTGCAAGATCCGCTACTGTGGAGCATCGTGTTCGTTCGTCCGGCTCCTTAGATGCAAGTCGTTGTTCTGTTCCATTTCCCTTGTTATTGGTTTCGGACTTGGGGCGATTAAGCGATCTCTTGTTGTACTTCTTGCCCATTTCATCAAGGTGGCGTAGAATTCTTCTTTCTTACGGCCATTGCCGGAGATTGTTGAGCCAAGATATTTGAAACTGTTGCATCGCATTCTTCTTGCGACTATCGTTGCTCGACCGACCCGTCGCAAAGGTCTGTCGTCGGTGATAACATATCTGGGGATTGAATCCTCCTATGCGTACCTTATCAATCTCTCGACATGCGGATTATCCAATTGTCACAGAATTAAGCAATCCGTTTGGATGCACATTGCAGGTGTTTGCTCAATTCATTTTTGATTTACCTTATCAATCTCTCGACATGCGGATTATCTATTTGCACCAAACAAGCTTTTGGAGTAAGTCTTTACTTCTGCTTACTGGTTCATTTCCGGAGCTGAGCTCCCTGTATTGAATCATTTCACAAATTCAGATTACCTTACACAACTTGTGTGTACGAAGTTGCAAAAATCATTGGTGATTATCACCGACAATGCTGCTTGAAGGCTTCTGGTTGTCGCATATTTGGTTTGGACGAAGGAAATCATAAACTGATGGAATCGTTCCGAAGTTTGTCAAAAGAACAATCTTTGTTCTTTATGTAGAGGGCGCTGGATAATGTCAATCATTTATTTCTTTCAGTTTGAATGAGAAAAGAATATGCTTTGACCTCGATAAAGGTCGCTTTATTGATCAAGCAATTGGCCGGAATTCGATTTATGATTTTGAAGTTAATCTTAGACAGCAAGAATTTGTTTGGGCCGAAGTCGACGAAAACGTACCGTTTTTGCAATTTTCAACTTCTCGTCAATGCCAATTATTAAGATTCTATAAGCAATTATAACGCTTTTTTCACTAATTAATGAATTATTATAATTACTTTTCGCATTTGTTTTGGTGGGAAAAAGAGTGCATAAAATGTGAGAGAAAGAAATATGAGAGGGAGAGGGAGAGAGGGAATATGAGAGACTTATCCTTCTGTAAAGATAGAAAACTCTTCCAATTGTACTAGCAACTTCTGCTTTTTCGTTTTCAAAATTAAAACGTGAATTCCCTCAAAAAATTTTTTTTTGGTTTTCATCTAATTGTCACAGAATTAAGCAATCCGTTTGGATGCACAGTGCAGATGTTTGCTCAATTCATTTTTGATTTTTTGTAAATATTCCTTAAATTGAAACTTTCAAACAAAATTTTTTTCAGCTACCAGTGTTTATTCCTCGCACTTTTCCCGAAGTTTCCTCAATGAAGCGTTTAGTGTGTGCAACAGGGTGCATAAGTGCACAATGTGGAGCATGTTTGCCTTTGCAGAAAACTTCTAATTAAAAGTTTCAATTGAAGAATTTCATGAGACAGCGCGAGCATGTCGCGGTTACAACTTTTACCGACGCTGTCAAAAGAAATACGTGACGCACGTGGCAAGATTGGAGTGCAGATATTCAAGATGTTCCATGTGCATTACGGAACACTTACATCCGAGTTGTTCCTTTTGTCACGCCGATAGTTAGCAGTTACCTTGAGGTCTTTACTTTGACATTTTTGATTAAACACGTCGACATCAAAAAAATGCAGAAGTTTTTTTTAATTTTATCTTTTGTTCAAATCTCGATTTGTAATATCAAATATTCTGCTGAATAAATTTAACCTTCAAGATTTTTAACAATTTTTGCTGCAGAAGCAGTGTTTTGTCCTGCTGTTGAAACATGCTCCTGTCCATGGAAAGCTGGCTACGGTATTTGGAATTCCTGTAGGCGACAGATTAATAATCGATGCTATGGTACTTCCAAATTATTTCATTCAGCTCTTCAATTCGAAATTTCATGTAAATGACCGAACGATTACTGGGAAATCTCTTTTCTGTTAAATAATGAATGAAGTTTTTGAGAAAGTTTTGAATCAAAAACTGTGCTTAGTATCTGTCATCAATTTCAGTTTCATCACAACAAAACGTCCTAATTTTTAGCAAAACAAAGCAGTTTCGCAGATATCAATGCCACGAAATCGAAACAGAACAAAAAAAAGCACGGAAAGAAGAATCTTTTCAGTTGACAAATGTGCAGTGAATTAATTAAGTATTCGAATTGATTTACCTTTAGTCCGTCCCTTATTTCACATAATTTTATTCGTAGCTGCAATTTGCATAAAAATATCCCAAAACATATGTAAATTTTTTGTTTGAAATGATACAGTGATGGTATATATGGTGTTAACTTATTCGAAAAAAATGAACTATAGGGTAGCGCTACCTACTATACAATGAACAATTTGCCAGCTGAGATATCATGGGAAAGGTTCGTTTGGGATAGGATGAAAGGTATATCGAGCAGAATGTACTTGCAGCCTAAAATCAAATTTTTTAAAATACCTGGAAACGAAGTGATAAGTTTAGGACAAAGCTCAATTTTTCACCTCTCATGTTTCGGGTAGCATTTCCAGACCTGATTGTGTGTTCGGTGTATTCAGCCAGCTCTATTGATTACCCACACTCATATATTACAATCTAGCTGTTCACAAAACGCTACAAATTCTCAGTTGACTGAATATTCGCTAATACTGTTGAATCAGTTTCCGCGTCATAACCCTTGGCCCGTAAAAATTGCTGCTTGGGAGGCAACTTCAATTGGATTCTAGGCATTCACTGCCAGAGTTGTGATGACAACTGGTATGAAAAAACTTTAGAGCAGAAATGTGATGAATTCTCCATGTCTGCATTTTGGGCAAGTTTGAATAACGTTTTTATTGGGCAAAATGGTCCTCAGAATCATATTCACAGGCTGGGCGAGATGACACTTTTTGACTGCACTGTTGCTTGCCAGGTAAAATCATCACATCCTTTAAGAAGTTGGGACGAAGAGAAGTGACTTTTTGACTGTTCGTTTGAGAAGAACAGAAAAGCTTACATTTCACAGCAGACATTGAGGATTTAATTTCAAAAATAATTTAAAAGAATGAAAATGATGTACATATGAGCATGTTCTCGCCAATATTTCCAGGTCACTATTATAATGCTCAATGTGTTGAGTGCATTAGCTGCGAGCATTGTTAAGTATTTGAGTCCATGGCCTATGCTGCTTATGGCTTTACTATTATTCATTCCAATTTTTCCTTCACTGTGTTCCAGTCAGCAAGAAGGTAAACTGCCAAGTGCTGTAGAAGAAACATATAAACATGTAGCTATATAACCGTTGTTTCGAGTCACAATAAAAAGTTTATGAAATTTTCTTGAATTTATAGAAATTTTGAAATGGTTCGGTTGGACGCAATTAATTCTTGGCTTTGTTGAACTATTCTGGTCTAGCTGTGTCTTATTTGACATGCATTATCATCCCAACGATTGGCGTGCATACTTCACCATGTGCACTGTTTCTTGGCAGGTAAAATAATTCCTTTCATTGACTTCAGCAGGTGAAAACGTCAATCACATGTAGTAGCGAAGGAAAAAATGTTTAAAACTCTTGAAAGTTAGTGTAAAGATTCACAACTCCACCACCATAACAGCAGAATACTTCATTTCTAGTCGAATTTGGAAAATCTTCAGTTCATGTCAATAATTTTGATATCAATGGACTGTCCACTACTGGAAAAAGTGATAAATGGTGGAAGAAGCCGAAGAAGCACTGAGAATAGCACTGTCACTGAGCCTTGTAAGTCATAGTTGAACGATTTGGACTTGAAGCGAAGGAACGGTCATCAAAGATGGTCAGTTTAGTGCTGTGTTTATTGAAATAAAGTGATTTTACAGCGAGTTATGCTGTTGATTTTCGCATTGAAAAACTCCGTAAAGTATTACACAATGCAAAGCAACGATTAGATGAAAGGAATAGACAACGAGAGGAGAGGTATGGCTCAGTGAAAGATTCCAGTTATCAATACAGAAGGAAAGAGAGAATAATATTGTACTTTAAGTTTATAAACTGCTTCAAATTTAATAGGAATTTGACGAAACAATTCTACTTAAATAATTAAAAACTATTTTTCAGGTTAAACAGAGATCAGTCTCGAAAAAGCCTCAGAGGTTGATCGATAGTTATATTAATTATCGACAGTTATACTTAACCAAAAAATTTTCGATTCAAAAATAATAACAACAAGTTGAAGCTTCATAAAATTGCTAATTTGAAAGCATTTTTTCCTGACAGAAAACTGACGAACTCCATTTCGAAGAAAAAAAGACTACTGAAAGACTATGGTAATTGCAGTGAAAGAAATCGATTTGCGAACGACAAGAAAGTCTTCTGACCAAACTGCCAATAAAATTTCAGATCTGAGTACTGCCAAGGAACAAAGTGATGAAGTATTTCTAATGACCTCTGAAATCTTCATCTATAACAAATGCTCAATTCTGAGTGTAAATCTCAAAGTAACTCACGATTTTTTTTATAACTCAATCATACTGTTTACAGAATAAGAAAAGCGAAGACAACAAGGAATGATGTGACAGCAATAATTCTGAAAGGTTAGTCCAAATTAGGGAAATGTGTATAGATTTCATTAAGCCGAAGCATTACAGACCTAATGTTATAATAGAATATATGACCTCTTCTCTGGCAATATCAGCTTAAATGTTCTCCAGTAACCAAGCATTATGAAATTTAAACAGTAGTTGAAATTTGAATTTCCTTTAATATTTCAAAGTAAAGAAGTGATCCCAGGATGGATGTTGTTGGTACGTGAAAACTTGTTGAACAAATCAAGTTTTATATTAGCATGCCAATCTCGAATCGTATTGAAATTGGAGTGCAAAAAATACAAGGATGATTTCAATTTTGTGATATGTGGATAATTAATGAAATCGGAAATGCTAAGAAATATCTAATTTATCCCATTACTCCAATAGATTGTGTTCAATAAGCTTCATCTTTTCTAATAAAAATTCCAAGAAGTCATTTTGTTTCATTTATAAAAATTACAATTGAAAGTTTCTGATTTTGTTGAATCTTCTTAATTCTAAGTGCTATGAATATTATGGAAACAAGTAGTATGCATGCTATAACGATTGTCATGACAGTCAACACCTCAAGAAGTTCCGACTTCACATCGAAGAGAAACCAGATTCCCCAAAACCGTATATGGAAATTTTGGTGAAAGGGTGAAATTGAGACTGCATTTTCGGACGGAATGACTTGAGAAGTTTTAAAAACGGAAACAGACAACATTCGGAAGATCTTACTTAGTTTATACAGAATGGTGTCATCAAGAAAGATGTGGTACTTCATGTTTATTGTTCATCCATCACATGAATCTTATAAACTGCAACCTTGCTTCTATAGAGATATTTCAAAAATCACAAGCATAAGAGCGACTTCCACTTCGAAGATCAGGTAGCAGTGAGAAAGCGTGAGATGAATGGAACGAAATCGAAATAGTACTACTAATAACCTTCTCTCTTACGAATTTGACAGCAGTGAGTTCTGCAGCTTTTATTTTTGCAGGAGATTCTCACACCGTAAAATTAGGTTTTCTCGGTTGACTTCTCTATAAGCTTATGAAAATAGATGTATTTGATGAATTTAGAAATGGCCTCATCAAGAGTACTGCACAACACGATTTTCTTTTGCATCATTTGGGCACAACTTTTCCACATTTCATCGATGGACGAAGAAAATAAGAGAAATAAAATTTTAGAACCGAAAATCTAAGTTTTTAAGTTAAGTCCAATAAACAGCTGACCGGCGAGATTTGTTTGACAGTCGATTTAACAATTGAATAAAATGAAACGGAATGGTTTAAAATAACTTCAATAATTAAAGGATAAATGAGGACTTGAAATGTGCAAACAAGTGATTCGTCCACATTCATCATCGCAGCTGCATTATCAAACTGTCCACAATAATGAGGTGCGGAAAATATTGTCACCAATTTGCGATTCGCAAAAAATTCATAACCATCCTGCAGGAAATTTCTGTGTTCAATGCAATGAGTGATTGATGAATCACTTCAATTTGGTCTGAAGCAAGGGGTCACTGGAAATGCTATACTCGGGTCCTCGACATGAACAACTTTTGATCTTCGAGTCAGCTAGAAATTTCTCTCTGAAACAATTTTAAAAATAGTGTACTTGAACAACTTGATGAGCTCGAGCAATAAGATCAATATCTAGTTTCTGACACATATCCATGACAACATCCGCACCGGACGTATACGACAACCCACGATTATTTGCTTGCCATCCTTTTACAGATGGGTCTGGATCAGACCTGCAAAGTAATTTCAATCATTCATCACTGTTTTTAAAGTAAGATATGAAAGGGACTGGACAATGTTCGCTCTCTTTCATAGACCACAATTTCTACTCGAGATTCTGAGATCCTCACAATTTTCCGACACTAATTACTAGCAATTATGAGATAGGAACCATAGCAAATCAATGTGAATGGATGGATTAGGAGGATCAATAGGTCGAGTGATCTGTCGAAGCTGATCGATATTTTTAAGCTGTGGTGATAGACCGCCATGCATACATAGAATCTTACCAGCAACTAAGCCCGCAAATGGCATCGTGTTGAATACTTCCTGAAAACAAAAAATGAGTTTTAGTAAAGAAAAAGTCGAAAAAAGGAATAGGGTCAAGTCTTAAATTCAAGTTCGGTAACTGACATCTTTGTCAAAAAAGTGTTCCAGAAATGAACAATATTTCCAAGCAATTTTTCAAAATTTTCTAAAAATTTTAAATGTTTTTGAAATGAAGCTATTGACTGTGTAGAAGCAATGTGAAACAGTTAGAGTTAAATGAATTTGAAAACAAATTTGAGCTTTAATGAGGCATCAATTAATTCTTAGAGAACCTGAAATGTTTGCCACAACCGTACACTTTGATAGCGTCGATTACATTCTTCAAAGAAGCCGTATACTCGATTAATGACACTACACTCGTGATTACCGCGGAGCAGGAAAAAATTTTCCGAATATTTTACCTCAAAAGATATCAAAGATCTGTTAAAAAGGTTAATCATGAAAGGGTTTAAAATTTGAAAATAAAATTTTTTGTCGGTCATTTTACAATAACCCCTGAAACATTCTTTGTAAAACAAATCAAGTTTATAACAAAATATCTAAGAACTTTATTTTACTGGACTAAACTTTATCGAAGAGGTTACTTTGTAGCAAAGAAGTAGAGATATAGTTTCAAGAGTTTGTTTTCCACGGTCAACATAATCGCCGAGGAATAAATAATTAACAAAAGGTGGGAAGCCGCCTCGATCAAACAATCGAAGTAAATCTTCAATTAAAAAAAACTTCCATCTCCAAAAACCATGATTAAGGGTACAAGGAAAGGGTTCTATTTTTAAACAATTATTGTCTTTATAACTGTAGCGATGATCGAAAATGACTGTGACTTCATGAAAGTGAGCTTGGAATATTGTGATCAGGTAACCTGCATATTGACCGTGTGTGTCACCGCAAATTCTGATGGGTGGATCAACTTCAATCAGCGAATTTTGTGATAGGAAAACTTCTTTAGCTAGGGAGCAGAGGTGCATGATCTCTTGCTCCTTAACTGTTTTCGTCAAACTACATCCCGGGGTGCCAACATTCAACAGTTTGCATATTAATTCGTCCAAGTCCAACTTCTGTGCCATACCTAACATGATGTGGAAGTCAGCGTGCTTCCAATGCCCCGCTGTTTAGCATGATTTTTTAAATCAAATGGTAATTTCCCTATTGAAAAACAAACAGCAAACAAATCAAGTGAAGAAGAAATACCATGAAGTAACAGAATAAAAAAACTTCAAATCATTCTGAATTATCTATAAAAATTTATTAGAACAGTTCATATGTAAACCAAACGAACTATTCTATTGGTAGGAAGTCGCAGAAAGCAAATGAATTGATTTGTACAGGACACAACAACTGCACAAATCTTAGAAAACGTGAAATGAAATTAAACGTTTGATTCCACTTTATATAATATAGATTTTGAACTCGCATTCAATTTTGATGAAATAACCGTTTCGAAAGACTATCACGGTATAACTGCGGCAAGCTTTTGCTGACAATTGTGGAAGGTATGACCTACCAACTGACCAGCCACTTTTCCATGGTGAGAGTCTTACAGTGGCGGAGAGGTTTGAGCGGTGTGACTAGACGATGTTGCCCATCTCACGTTGAGGATGTCACATCAGGACCAATACTCATCAAAGTGCTCTTCACGGGATCCCTTGGGCAAGGTGAAAGCGGAGAGACGAAGC
>JABVXS010000942.1:0-20751 GCA_013365335.1 Madathamugadia hiepei | reverse complement strand
CTTCCTCGTCTTCTGGTTCCTTCAGTTCTTCCAATCATGATATCCTTCTCCAATGATTGTTGTCTTCTGATGATATGCCTGAAGTACGCCAACTGCAGCTTTGTGATTTTGGACTCCAGCGTTTTAGGCTGAATTTCATTCAGTATTGAACTGTTGGTTCTTTTGTCGCACCATCGAACCGATAGAATCCTCCTCATTTCTCACCTTGAAGTCTATTAAATTCTCGATAGTTAATTTTTCATGTATGAGAAAGTTTTGAAAATTTTTCCTTATGCTAATTATGAAATTATTTTCGCTTCCTTGTGATAAGAAAAATTTTTATCTCGAATCTGGAATGTATTGATATCATTGCTGTCAGTCCTGTTTTGGCTTGCTTTTAAGTTTTCAGATAATGATAGAATTGTTAAAATAATTAGCATTATATTATTACATTGAATAAGAGCAATAAAAATTAAGCAAAAAGTCAAATTGGAATTAAATAAACTTCTCAAAATCACATGCCATATCCATCATTTAAGCACTTTTATGAAAATCAGATTTGGAATAAAAGTATCCACCTAGTTTTGCTTCTCTTGGAAAAAAGGTCGAAATATCGGATATTGTAAAATGATTTCAATTTCTTTTTTTAATAAAAACATTTTTTATTCATTTTTATCTTTTCATTAGTAACAAGGGCAAATCAATGCTTTTGACTATAATTACCACGTAATTAATACGAAGCTAATTGCATAATTCATGGCTTTACCTTGCTATCCGCAAAATTTGTAGCATTTAATTGTAATTTATTTGCACGGCAAATATGAAAAATTCTTTTGAGTAAAAAAAAAAAGCCAAAATCAATAAAATGAATTATTATTTAATAATAACGTGAAATAAGTGCCTTGGTGATCTCAGTTATAATTCTTTTCTCTATTCGACGATTGAAAATTTTCAGAGTTACTAAAAAAATACACACGGAAATTATACAGATATTGAGGTTATAATAACTTCAAGAACTATCGTCGAATGATTCTCGTAACTTTCGTCCAAATAATATCAACTATTACATAATTAAAAATCGCTTGATTGCTTATCTGATTCATGAAAGTTTCTTATTCATTCCTCGAAAAAAAAAAATAACAAGACAGGAAAGAGTTAAGGGAAACCAAAAACTATGTCTGCAAAGAGCTTTCAATAAATAATATCATGCATAAAATGCAATAATTGGTATCTGACCACCTTGAACACCTGTCCCATTTTTGCTGTCAGCTGATGGAGTGAAATAAAAATTTATAGTTTCATTTTCTTCGTCATTCCTTCTTTGTTCCTTATCAATTGTAATCGAAACTTCTGTCATGCCCTGAAATTTTAAATGTAAAAATTGGAAACCAATCAGAAGCGCATAGCGACTCGAAAACTTCAATGTTTAGTGTTGGATCGATACAATTACAAAATGACAGTTCCAAACGGTTAGGTCCTCAAAAAGTTATTTAATAACAACCGAGTTTTTTTTAAAAAATCAACAAATACATAGCTAAGACGCCAATTTTATACAGCAAAAAACTTACTTCCTGGCCGAAAAAGCTTAAATTTTCGCCTTCCATGACTACCGAAGCTGTGTACTTGACCTCAGGCTCAACCTGTAAAAAAGCAATAGAAAAAAGTGGAAAAGAAGTTTGAATTTTTACTCAGTGAAAACAACGGAAGGATAAAAAATCGAAGTCACCTGGACCGGATGATCAAAATGCACCACAATTGGTTTTGAGCAACCCGTTGAGGAAAGAACTGTCTTCCTACTTTCGACCACTTGATCATTTCTTTTCACTTCTATTTTAACCTAGAATTCCAACACAAATTTCCTTGAATGAAACAAATCTCCATAGAATGATGAAAGAAATTTCCAAATCCATGCAAGTCGTCCACTGTGAAAATTATATTAAATCAAAAATAGTACTAAAAGACCTTGTACTGCGAATTTCTTTCACTACTACCATACAAACCATAGCCAGCAACGTATATTCGACGATCAACTAGAAATTGAATACTATCACATCGACCATGATAACGCCATTGATTGGTTCTACAAATTATCACAAATATAAAATCTTAATCAACTTTAGAAATATAGATTTTCTATGCGCATTTATTTGCATTAAAAAAAATTTATCAGTAAAATATTTCACTTATAAAAAAAGATTTATTTGTGAAGCATTTTAAAATTGTTACTAAATGGACACACCCTTCCAAAGCTGTTTGAAATCGAAGACAAGAAAGCAATCGTAAGCCACTGCGTTTATTTATTAAGAATGGTATTTGAGGTTTTTCTTCCGCAGCGAAATGTAAAAATATGTCATTGATTTCCTGAAATGGTTCGATGGTTTTTTTGATTCTCGTAATATTTAAGTATACATTTTAGCACTGAAATAATAACGATTCGAACAAAATTTGCAGATGTGATATACTTGACAAGAAAGCAAATCCGTTTTAGCTGGTCCATTGGCAAATTCTTGAATAGTCATAGCGGGAAACCGAATGTGGTATAAAGCATTGCTTAGCACATCCCTTACATTAACCTGTGAAACAGGTAGATCTCGTCTGCAAAAGAAAGAATATAATCAAAAAACAATTTTATTGAAATTCACAATAATCCTAATGAATACAGCAAGATTCAACGGAAATATCCACAAAATGTCAGAATGTCATCAGTGAAAACGGGAAATACAGCTAAATATTACTAAAACTTATAACTTTTAAACATCGGACTTTTTAAAAAATTGAAAACATATAGCAATTAAAATCTAAAAATACCGCAATCTTACCTTTTACATTCAGCTCTTGACCACTTTAAAGCTGCTTCGTAGACCAACTTTTCGTTAGTAATAAGAGTATCACGGGATAAAATTTTATCAAATAATGCAAAATCAATATCGCAGAAGGCGTCAGATGTTAGGACTCTTTCGGCATCTACTTCAACTAATTTCCAGCATCTTAAAGATTTTGAAGATTAAATTTTGATTTACATGTCTTTCATTTTTCAGTAAATGAATAAATTCAGAACTTTGCAAATATAATAGTTAAAAGACGATCTTCATGCTAGGAGTGAAATGCTTCTGGAAATACCCACCTATTGATTAGTTCCTGCTCTTCTTCGAATAGTTGCCTTTGAGAAAGTAATAAGCAAACATTTTCTGCTTTCAAATTCGAACCAAGGAAGTCGACAGTTGCATCCACCAAGTGCGCTATCATGTACTTCTTTGCTACATATAATGTAGAGAGCGCATATGAGGAATCCAATTCAATATCATCACAGTACAAATACCTACGAAAAAAATCAGTATTAATGGAAGAGATAGCGATGCTTCAAAAGATTATTGAAAGCAGTTACATTGCTAATTTAAAAACTTCAAAAACTGAAATACAATGAATACCATGGAAACGTGGGATGCTAACAACGAACTTTAGTAAGATTTTGAAAGCAACTGGTTCCACATCTGGCAAATCAATTTCATCATTTTTCTCGAAGCTACCATTGAACATGGCATTGAATGGAGCTGATGCTATTGTCAAAACATACGAATGAGCAGGAATTCTCACACTATTCTAAAAGTTTTCTTAGAATATCTGGATTTAAAAAAAGGAAACTGGGAAAATTGAGATTAAAAAAACGCTGTTAAAAACAAATTAAAAGAGAAGTTTAACAATTTGTTTTTAAATCAAAATACTAACTTCACCAATGCCAACAATAAAGTGAACGTCAGCAAGCCATTCGTTAAGATACATTGAAGCATTACGTTCTCTTATTGTTGGTTTAAAACCATTTAAATTTGATTTTGGTTTCACTAAAATTGAAAAATATGAGAAATGAAGATGTCACAATACGTTGCGATTAATTCATACTCCATAATCCTTACAGTTTCCATTTAAAGAAAATAATAGAAAAAATCATTTCTCGATCTGCCTTATTTTAAAATTTCAATTCATACGTACCAATTTTATTTCGAGGTGCACGAGATAATGTGCCACCAACTGGAATGGTAATACTTACACCATTACTGCGTTCCTTCACTCTTGGAATACATTCTAGTGATTGAGATTGCGAAACCTCCAAATTTTTCGCAAAAACCTTCAAATTTATTATTACAGTGCTTGTCAGAACTAAGAACAATTAGATCAAACTTTGTAATTCGAAACAAAAAATGAAAAAAATTAACCTGTTGATTGTAACATTCACCGTTCCGATTTGTCGCACAGCTAAGAAACGAAGTGAACTGTTGACCATTATCAGCATCAACGAAAGCTTCCAGATTCACGCATTGAAGATTTGATATATCTTCAGCAGGTGATTTGTCCCAAGCCTCGTCTCCTTGCCCATCATCTTTCAAGTGATAAATAAGTAAAAACATTTTTCTACCATAAAAGTGGAGCTTTGATCAATTTTCAACTTGGAACTTCAAATTGTTTTTTAGTTAATTTCTTTCTTCTAGTAATTTTCGGAAAATGAAAAAAAAAACTACCTGGTACATTTTTCACTGGATCCGACATCACTCCCTATCAATTTATCCCGCTGGTTCGGTTATTAGCCCTACAACCTAGGATGATAAAGAAGATTAAATGCTTGACGCCTTCAAACAATTTCGACGATATCTCATGACCAATCCTACTTGACTATAATTTCATGACATTTAGTTAATTTGGTTCGATCCGCCCAGTTCCAAGTTCTTGAATTTAGGATACTTGATATTCCAAACAACTATTTGATATAATTGCTAATTTTCATCAAAATCGTTTATTTCAAACAAATGACAATAAAACAAGAGTCATAACTAATTTAATAATCCAGAGAGCAAGGTAATGTATACAAGCAAAATGAGCATAAGAACTGAAAGTGACACAAAAAGTGCGGAAAAACTCAATCTTAGATTATTCAATAAAATAATCCTAATAACTGCCACACCATTCACTGGCAATTATTCATCACTAAGGAAGAAATTTATGATGGTACCATAATTACATCGTCAACAAAGCACAGACAAATGGCTATATAACAGAACATCGTAATTACCCAAAGAACGTAAAAATGCACAATTCATCCGTACCTCCAATGAAATAGTAACCTGAACTGAACTATTCGATCAATAACAAAGATAGAAACAAAAATACTTCGGAGATTGCTAACTCCTACACACGATAAGTAACATTACATTAATGAGTTAATCCAACCAATGTTAACATTATATCTATCATTTCCATGAAAGAAGTTGTATAGTGTTATATTGTACATCCATTTAGCAAAACTAAAGAAAAAAAAGCAATAAACTTTTGAATGAATTTTTCTAAATCAATATATTATCCATTACAAGATGAACTATTACTTTACAAACCATGAAAATAAGCAATTTAAAAGCACAAACAACATGATTACTGAAGAGTTGAGTTTTTAGTAAAACAATAAATTGTACGGATACGCTCCTTTGCTGGTTCGAAATTGGACTGCATTGATAAGGTCGAATAATAAAACATTAATGCATGCTGATATTTTTCCTGCAATTAAATTGAAATTTTTTTGAAATCTAAACCACTTCTAAAACTCCACCCCTGCAACAGTCGTTTGCAGACATATCAGTATGATATGATAAAAAAGAAAACTGTTTTGCTGCTTTCATAGCTCATGGAATCAATACTTATACTGCAGATGTAATCAATAACATCTTTAAAGATTAAAGCTTGGTGAGGGCTCAAGAATAAAAACAAATTCTGCGAATAACATTTAAATTTACTCCTAAAGAAATCAAAGCAAATGATAACTGACCAATGAAGCATAAATATTAGCCAGAGAAAAATGTGTAGCAACAAGTTTTGGTGAAATCTTTAGCGCAAAGCCACCAGCAATTAAGGCACTATGGTAAAGCCCCGCTTGCTGATATATATTAGCCATACTGACTAAAGCAACGTCCTGAAAAACAGAACTGATTTAAAAAACTGATGGCCTAAATTACATGTTCTGAATCAATCAAGCACTTTATTTTTTTTCACATTTTTTCACACTATTAACAGTAAACTTTCACCTTGCCTTTCAGAACCGAATATCCTAAATATTATGTGCCACACAAGAAGTGTAAAAATTGTTTCTCAAGTTAGGAATGGAACTTTAGTTATATTCTTTCCTGTCCGAACTCAAAGAAAAATTACTCTCATATCTGGTGGAGCTGAATTCAATGACTGTCTAAGACATTTCAACGCATTCACAGCGTCACCTTTTACACGCCAATAGAGAGCTGAAGCAGTTGATAAGGACCAGTGAACACCATCCTTATCTAGAAAAAATGGCAGTATTATTTGAATTGCAAAAAATTTCTCAAGTTCGATACAAAAATAAACAGCCACAGTATTAAAAAAAGTTCCTTTTTCAGGTTACTTATAGATAATCAATAAAGATTAATTGAATCTTAGACACTAGCAAAAAGATTACAAAGCTGGTTATCAAATGTCTTTCAAAAATGGAAAAATGGAAAAACTTACTTTCTGTTAATGACAAAGCCATTGCATCTTTCAGTCTTTTAGCAACCACCTCAACTCGTTCTCTCTCCTTACCCAGTTTTAGAAATGCCTCAAATTTACTTAGTAATGAGAAAGACTATGGAAAATCAAACGATTCTTCGAATATTATAAGTAATAAAGAGAAAAAGGCTGTGAAAAGGACGTGTAAATGATGTGAAAACCCTACATCCGTCAATCCTTTTTCAGGTTTGTAATGAATGAACTGATGGCGAAGGTGATAAGCTGGAAGATGATCAAGAGTAAGAATTGGTGAAGGTGACAGCAATTCTGGGCAAATAGGTTGAAAATCTTCGTTTAAATCGACTGGTGCTTGGAAATCAATAAATTTTTCCAGATTTATTCCTTTAGCTGTTACAGACAGCCATGTTGATGTCCTCTGTTCTCGAACAATTGCCAAGCTCTGAAAAGTGATCAGCGTTCCATTTTCTTGGAAGCAATTTGAATTCTTCATAAATAACAAAAATTTAGAATTTTACTAAAGTAAATCACGTAACTTGAGAATCAATAATACATTTTTTATATGACTTAAAAATGTTTCTTTCCGACGATTGAGTCAAAATTTCTTCTTAAATCAGAAATTGTCAATACAATATCATCAAAAGGTAAGATAACATGCAGCAGTAGTGTTGCACGTTTTGCCACCATAACAGCACTGCGCTTTAGTCTTCCCATCTGTCCACATAGCTATTTTCGATTAAACGAGAATAAGGTCACCATCACCCTTATTACTACAAAACAATGCACGTGAACGTGCCATTTTATGCAATTAGGAATCGTTAATTTAGTGCGGAATTAGAACTTTGTTAGGAATCACTATATTTGAAATACTTAAATTACTGACCATTTTAGTGTTAGCACAAAAATTGCTGTTCGGTGCATGCTTTGACGGCAAGGGCATATGCGAAAATCCATTCGTAATTTGATGTTTCAACGGCAACGGTAGCAACTGTAAATAACACATAACCATAACAAGTTTATTTGTGTTCCAGTGGCTTTGTTTTCTAGAGTTTCAAGAAGGTTTCAAACGATGAAGGAAAATCTCGTTGTTCATCCAGCTGGTAAAAGTTCATTTTCTTTTTTTAGCGTTTATCCCACGTAATTGTGGGGTCTGCTACTGGGAAGCATCGTCTCAACATCACTTGGTGCTTCGTCCATTAGCCACAAACCCTTGCTCATAATTCGCATATACCAGGTGTTGTCCATGTACGTCATCGTTGGAGTATGTCCAGCATTTTCGTTATTCATCTAGCTGATAAAAGTTTATAAAACGAAAAATTAACGTACTGCAGGAAGTGGGATGTCAAAACCAATCATATTTCGTCGTTCCGGAACATTTATCAATGTGAGTTGTCCCTTTAATTGACTTGAATTAACAAAAATACGAAATTAAAAATTAGTCCGATTACCTCCAGTATAATTATTTCTAAATCAAGAAAACAACAATAAAAAAACAATTAAAAATTAGTCAGCTCACATCTGGTATAATTATTTTCTCAACATACACATCGATCTCCCAAGAATCAATCATTTTGGTTTCCTTTTGAATGTGGTTTCCGGTAAATCGAATCTAAATTTCGCGGTTAAATAGCAAACTAGCATATTTATCAGAAACAAGAATCAAAACGACCGAATCTTGGTTCAATAAAAAAAGTATCGTAAATTTTGCAATGTTCGATTTCAAAAACTCAGAAATTTGCGTAAACCTCGCTTTGAAAAAATTTGTCTGTTGAAGGGGCGATCATTTCCTGGATTTTTCGTAAACTTTCTTCAGCCGCATAATCTAACGGGATCTGAAACACCCTTATTCAAAAACGCATTGCCAACTAAATCCGAAAAGGAAGAAATATAATAATGGAAGAGAGAAAAAAATGTCAATTGAATTCAGCCTCATCCGAAACATCTTGATGTTGAATATTTATTTTCCTTTCAGCAAGCTCTATCTGTTTGATCAACTGCTTCCGCATTTTCGCTTTATTTTCTACAAAAGAGAAAAAATATAGCAATCGTTCTTATGCAGGCCAACTGCTTTAGTTTGAAAAAAAAAAAAAACAGAATCCTTTCGCAAATTAGATTATTAAAGTTCAACACCATTGTTCTACCCTTCATATTTATAAATTTTTTTTACCATTTTTTCCGAATTTTTCAATTGAAAACTTTGAGCTTAAAAGTTTTTAATAATAGATTGCTTCCTGATGTTCTCTCACTTGACATTATTACAAATAAAAATAACTAGTTATTGGTTTCTTGAAGAATTCCTTGAAAACTATTAATTTAGTGAAATAAACTAGAAACGATAATGCCTTGAAATATCAAATAGTATAATACCCTTGACGCTGATTGGATGAACGGGCAAAAGGAAAGGTGCAAAAGAAAAAACACGCCTGCAAGAATCCTGAAACACATATTTTGAATATACGATTAACCGTGAATTTAACCATCTAACTGCTTCAGTTTGTTGAAGAGAAAAACAGTGCACTGCAAAACATTAAACTGCTCACTTTCAGAAAAACGCAATACATATAGGCCTTAGTTTTGTAATTTTTTGACAGACTGAAGTTCACTTAAACGCCGTTATTCATTTATTTTTGATACTTAGTGATTATTTGATATTTAGATTTTACTCTCCGTGGGTATATTTAGTTTTAATACACTGCAATTTAACACCAAACGAAAATTTGCTAACAGTTAGTTTAAAGTAATGTATGAGTAAAATATAAAGTGAATTAGAGAAACTAAACGGTTCAGGAGAAAAATAATAACAGCTAACTTCCTCTCTTTTTCCAGAGCCCACGACGCAAGTTATTCCAATTAACGCTCCTTTTGTGGAAACTGTAAAACACCGGTCACTACGAATGCCAAGACAATAAACATTGGATTTCGCTGGGGAACAACAACGTAAATGTAGTCGTTCACCAATCAAATTTTTTGCATTCTAAAACAATAACAAGAACTTTCACCTGCATTATATTTCGTTTCTTTAATCCATTGACAAATGAGTAAATGTAGGACCACAGGTCATGTATTTTCCAACTGATTAAAAAATTACTGAACAACTTTCAGAAATTAAAGCAAAAGAACGCAATAAATGTTTTAAAAAAATTGAAATAAGTAGTGGATACAATGATAATTACAGAAATAATCCTGCAAAAAACTGACAAAGTCCTTACTGTACTAAAACATTTCAATGCATGAAGCATGGAAACAGCTGGAGGAAATAATGGATCCAAAATAACTGCAGCACGAACGTGCGCCAATGCGGTGATATGCTTGTTTTGCAGAATTCTTACAATTCCCAACAAAAAATGTATTATGGGCTGTAAACATTCCAAAGTCGTATTTTAAAAAACTCTGAGATTCAAGACTTTTGAGAATATAAGATCACAAATTATTAATGTGAAGTGCTAATTTTTTGCTAAGTTCAAAAACGTCATCTGATGAGTTCACAAATTAAGTTTACACGTACTGAATTTAGTAATAACTATGAAGGAAATCGGTAATACATTGCAGATACAATCAGTTTCATATCATACCACTTTTTGGCTGATAAAGAAACGAATCAAAAAAAGCAAGCCACTATTCTAGGATTTTGCTTAAGTACTTCAATAAAAAAACATTGTCAAACTTACAAGGATTTTTTTTTCATTTTTAAGACAAGACATGAATATGGGCAGTTTGATTTTTCCTTTAATTATTATTGTTAAGCTTGATTTGTAATTAAGAAACTATTCCCTACCATTATAAACAAAATCACAAAGTTTTTAATAGTCTTTTAACTCGAAAATTACAAAAAAAGCATGAACCTCATTCGGATCAACATGCATTGCACTATTCAACAAAACTGCAGCATCGCTTAGATGATCTTTATAACTAGTACCAGCACGAATAACGACTTGCGCTAGCTGCACCAGTGCAATATCTGCATATCGTTCGGACTGAATATAATAACTAGTAGAGAAAGAAAGGAAAACTATCATTTTTTTTGTCAATTTCAAAAAATAATGACAAAATAATTAAATGAAAAATGAAGAACAAGTATGATCCAAATTGAGTGTGGTCACAATGGCATGTCGTAGCTCATGAAGAAATAATTCTACAACGAAAAATTTTAACCTGCATTTGCAGTGCTCCACGAAGACATGTTATTGCTTCATACGGTTCGCCCATAATTCGCCAATATAAAGCTGCTAAGTTATAAATTAACCACTGCGGACCAATTTTCTGATATATAATAAAATTCAATTTTCAATTAAATCAGAGCTAAAATAAGAATACTTAGTTCAAACTCAGCAAAAAATTGTCTATGGAAAAAACAACGTCTGTTGCATTTATAAAAAATTGACATATTTTATTAGAGTTCCAATACGCTGCGCTATATCAGCTTCAGTAATCTTATCATCCATAATTTTCAAAAATACTGCTCGAAGCTTATCTTCCGCGAATTTGAGAGAAGGATCAAGTGCTGCAGCTGCACGAATACCAGGCAGCTAAAAAATTTTCTACTGAAACATTGTAAGATGTTAACAAAGATAACGATGCAGATGGGAAAAGAAACAGCTTAAACGTGAGCCTCAACACTTCGAAATCAATTCACGATATTTGAAACTGTTGCACTAAGAACATTAGTTATAAATAGAGTTAGAAAAAATCTTTTATTTGAAGTTATATATTACACTGATGTAAAAATACCTGAAAAATAGACGGTGACGGTTCCTCAAAATTATGGATGCTACAAACAGGTGGATACCACGGTAATGGATGTTCCTCACCATCGCTCAGTCCAAGATATTTCCCAAGTAAATCGGATGACCTGATAAAAAAGAATGGTTAAAAAAAAAAGTTAAAAAAAGCAATTCTTAAATCAATGTCGAAAGACTACTTGAATCCTTTGTTATCAGGACTCAAGAAAAGTTGTGGGAAATGCTCCAGCGTTGGAAGTAGAAAATTATTGCTTTCACATGAAGTTTTGTTTGGCCAGTTATTGTCCAAATAATTCTCCAGAAGTTTATTAGTTGATGCTAACCTGAAAAGCATTCCATATCGCTAACAACACCACCACTCCAGAAAAAAATACTGAAAATCTTAATACTTGTTTTAATTCTGCACAAAAACTCTAAAGTGCAGGCCTAAACTTTACAGTTTTCGTGGGTAAACTGGCTTATCAATTGGTTCATCCATATTCATTTCTTTCAAGAGCAAGACTTTCTCCAAAAATATTCTCAGTTCATGGGAATCGTTCAAATTTTTCGCATCACTTCGTGCATTATATTTTGGTGTCTGCAATGTGTAATACTCATTTCCAAATGAAATGTAATAAAATAACCTACCCTATCTATGGAACATTCAACTTTTACTATTCATCAAAGATTTTTTTAAATAAAATTAAATAAAAAAATTTTAATTCTATGAATTTTAAACACAAAGAAAGCCGTAAATGTAAGCATATCATAATAGAAATGAAATTAAGTCCATAATCTCTAGAAATTCTCAGGAACACTAATAATAGTACCTTGTAAGCTTAATACAAATTGATTATCTGGTTGAACTCACAGCATATCACATAAACAGTTTTAAATTATTCTACAAAACTTTTAATTGACGAATTCCTTGAATAATTGAATTCTTATCAACTACCAAATTCCTATTAATTCAAAAGACACACATTCTTCGGTGTATTTCGTTTAACATGTGCCACAAGTTTACGGTGCCTTTCTTCACGAGCAGCTTGATAAGTACGCCAATCACTTACGCTGCACCGCATCACCAAACGACCTGATTTCGATACAGAACGACAGCTGGAATCTATAATGATATTACAGTTGATTCCGATTTTAAAATGATTTGGAATAACGAAATTCATGATTCAATACGCTGAGTACTTACCTTCATTATATCCATTAAAATTGCTATTACATGTCAAGAAAACTTCATTTTGTATGTTGAAAAGACGAAGCAATAAAAAATCTTACGAGGTAAGCTACCGTATGTAAAATAATCATAAATCAGAGCAGACTGCACTTTTTCTTCCAAGCTTACGACATTTTTCATCGCACTATCTTCCATTTTTTTTAGTGCCTCATGTCTTAAAAATAAATTGGAATAATCCGACATTTTGAAACAAGTGATTTAAAAACTCACAGCCGACCCAACAAAAATAATTTGTATAAAAATTTATGAGGAAAAAATTTTGATACTTCTCGTTATACAAATTCTTCTCTCTAATTGTATCAAGCAAATGTCTGTGCTGCTGTTCCATAGCATCAATTAATTTTTGGTCGCATTTTAGTGCTGCTGCCTAAAAACAAATGCTATACGCTGGTTTATGGTTAAATCGACTAATCTATCTCAAATACTCTGCAATATTATTACCAGTTCAGTTCATATACCACTGATGTATAATACAAAGGACTAATATATTTTTTCCATTTATGCACTTGTCACTTAAGATCTTACTGGTCTAACACTAGATTCTATTCGGATTGAAATTTTGCAATTTGAGCAGCACTCCAAAACACACCTTAATCTGAGCATTTTTCATTGAAGGATCCATTGATAAAGCAATATCATACTGCGCAATCGCTTCCGATTGATTCTGCACTAATGCATACGCGTCTGCGAGGGCCATATGTATCACAGCATCATTAAATTTAATTAGTGCCAGCTGGAATAATTATAAATTAGAATAAACTTCGTTCGAACATGTATTTCAATTAGACAGAAGAATAAACCTGGTAAAGAACGATAGCATCCGAAGGATAACCAGCACGATGAATTAAATTCCCAAAATCAAAATGAGTACGAGCCTGCATATCTCTACAAAGCACGACAATTGGAAAAGAAAACATGAAAATTATGTGAAAAATTAAAATTCTAATATGAACAAAAACCAGTTTAATATTGTCAATAAATCCCAAGTTCTCAGATATAGTTCATCAATTTTGTGAGATTTGTTTCCAAAAGAAAATCCTGGACATTAAAGCAATGCTTATATTTACAACATTTATAAATTGCCAAATCACGTAAAATGATTGAATGGACAAAAAGCATTCCAATAATATTTGTTTCCATAAAGAAAAAAGCTGTCAGGAAAATAGTTCGATTTTATGACTTACTTTGTTGTAAAATGAAGAGCACGTCGAAAACATTCTACAGCTTTTGGAGCATCACCTTTAATCCGCCAATAAAGAGCTGCTAAACGTAAAAACGAATCATTAGTTGGTTTCTGAAACTGTTCTGTTTAGACATTAAAAAAAGGAAAAATTTACACAACAACAAGCCAAATGAAAGTGAAAATGACCATCTCTAATGCTTTCGCAATATGGCTACCAAATTCCACAATTGAATAATTTGGCGGAATCAACTTTTGGAACGCTGCTTCGGGGATGATTTTCAATTTGTCCCGCTGCTGCACTGACTGAAAATTTAAACTGAAATAAAACTGTTCAGCCACTTCGAAACTGATCTTTTTTTAATTTCATCCAGATCACGTGTATCAATGACAAACATTAATTGATAAAGAAAGTATTTCAAGCATTTATTTTTTGAAAGCATAATACCAATATCATACCTCAAAATGCTCAAAAGCATACATACTAAACTGCAAATCATATGTGCAATAAGGTTCCACCCTTCGATTTGCTTTTTCACCGTCGAATTGAATCGTAGCCAAAATCTCCAAGCTGAAACTTTCATGCTACACGAAATTAAGCAGAATCAAAATTTATGGATACGATTTCCAAATTTGCTGATAAAAGTTTTGATAAACTTACTCTTCAACCAATTTCCCTAGAGTATAAGCTAATAAGAAAGCATCTTTGCTAGTGGACATGAATCCTCCCATTATACAATCTTTGTCAGTTTTACGAATTTTCGTTTCCAATTCTGGATCATCAGCATTTTCGTGCTTACGGATACTTTTCTGCAAAGCAGTTATCCCTTCAATGAATTACGATTTTGAATAATTTTTGGGTGTTATTCATCTAAAATTGAGATTTTATTCGGGGCTGCTAAATACGTTAGTTTACAGATTTCATTAAAAGTAGAAACAAATTAAACCTCATATTTCTCAATAAAATCCCTCATATGCGTAATACTGTCCATTTTTCGCTCTTGTTCCAAAAACTGCATCAATGAATGTGGTTGTACCATAAGAAATGGTGAATCAGACTGAAAAAATTTTCCTCACTAACTAACTATTACAAATAAACTGATACCTTTACTATAATATACTAAATGTATGCTTCCGTATTTCTTACCTTACAATTTCATTAATCATTATTTGCATCAAATATTCTCAATGAAAAATAGAAAAGCAACTGAAATGGAAAACCCAGTAAAAGGAACTGTCTTTAGAAATATGAAATTCTCATTAAAAATTTGTTTAAAAAAGATGAAGAGAGGAAAAATAAAAATAATGGTGCAACTATTATTCTAAATTCATTATCAAAAAGTTCCTATAAGTTTCACGGTCTTAACATTTCAAATTTTTAGCTCTTTAAAAATTTAGAATCATTCGTATCACTTGAAATTTATAATTTTGCAAGTCTAACTTACGACAGATGCTATCTTTAGTTCATCATTCCTAACCATCCAATGAGTGAAACATAATCCATCATACAAGAATAATAGTAGCATGAAAAGAAGACAAGTTTGGCGCATATTTTTAATATCATTACCTTCTATAGAGAACCTGAAAAAATCAACCGTATAATTTATACTTGTCATTCTATTATATTTAGTCTACCTAATCCGAAATTTTTATGAAAGCACATAAGGTTACACTTCCCGCATTTTTCATTTCAATCTCTGAAAAAATTAAATTTTCACCTATAACCTATGACCTTCCGGCCTGCTTTCAACTTCAGTTGCCAATTACCAACCGTGATGGTGATTGAGATTTGTTCCACTTTACTTGTATATAATTGAAAAAAAATTAGCAAAACATTACTCAATTTAAGAATAAGAGAACGGATAAAATTAAAACAAATTGGAAATAAATACAGTAATAAAAATTAGGAAAAAAACGTAATACAGTATGTAAAAAAAAAACAAAATAAGAGAATAGAATAAGAAAAAAAGGAAAAGAATGAGAACAATGAGTGGGGAAAAAACGAAATTTTATAAAAGAAGAAAATTTATAAAAAAGTAAAGGAAAACTGAAATAGAAATACGGAAACAACGAAAAATGAAAATATTAAATGAAATAGACAAGCGGAAAACAGTGAACAAAAAAAAAATTAAAAAAATTTCAATATGTGGGAAAAAACGGAGCCAAATTAAAGCAATCAAAATTCAACGTATCGCACAAAAACCACTTAAAGTGAGGAGGTATTTTGCGACGCGAACCACGGATTCATCGTATTTTGGATGGCGGCCATCTTAATCAGGATGTTATTAGGTCGCGTAATTTTAAGTGGAACTTTTATTTGTTATTATAGATCGATCGCCAAGTTGCTGATATCAAATCGTTTGCCTTATACGATTTTTATGAGTTGAAATTTCAAAATTTTCTTAACTTGAACTCGTAAGTTACCGGTTATTGTTGCTAAATATAGGGTTATTTAATTAAAATTCTTTCCACTCAATAAAACTTTCTCTACACTGAAGTGATTCCTACTTAATACAAACTTTGGTTATTACTTTGTTACGTAGTTAATATTATTGGGACAATTACGTATAACTGGCCTGATATGTGATATATTAGATGACTAGCAGCGTAATGCGTGAATATTCCATGATCAGTAGCAGATTAAGTGAAAGCCGATGGTCACGTATCACATTGCATATATTTAAAATATAAAACTCGATGTGACCATAATATCTGGAAGGGATTACGGATGAATAGAGATTAAATGAACAGGATCAGGTAACTTAAAGCTAAGAAATAAACAAGCTGAAGGTGAGGGAAAATATGATTAGTCTTATTATTATGTTTTCAAATGCGAACTTTCGGTCATTCAGACAAAATTTTATCTTTTCAGTGGCATTCAGGTAAATTTGAACTTGTATGGGTAGTAACGATAATGTACGGTCATCAATCAAAACCGCGGTCTGTGAACACGGGACAAATGAACGCGATGATGTCACATCCTGGAATGGTCATCACTTCACAGCAGCTGATAAACACGGTTAGCTCTATTCATTCATTTCTTCCAAAGAAAGGTAGCTTTCCTTGAAATTACTTTTTTATTTCATTTTTAATTTTTTAAACATCGCAATAGTTTAGTGAAAATTTTGAAAATGAAAAAAGAGGGGGCACGAACGAGATTTTGGTGATGTATAATGCTCTGGGTTGATTGTTCGCATGTATTAGTATTAGTGATTTTCCACTTATCTTAAGAATTATATGGTTATTTCCTCGTCATATCCAATTGGTTATTGTATTTTGACATTTTCTTTTGTTGCGAACGGTAACTACATTTTCTTTGATATTTTAGCCTCAGGGTGTAATGGTTTCGCAAGCCGGTTATCCACAAGGTATGATCAGCGCCACGCAACCACCACAGATGATGCCATCTCAGGCTCATATAGGCCAGCAAATAATGAATGCACATATGGGTATCATGCAAGGTCTTAATCAACCTGGCCATATAAATGTGCAGCATCAACAAATGCAACCAATGCAGCAGGTTCAGATGGCACCGCAGCAGGCTTATATTCAGGTGAAATTCATGTTTAATCAAGACTTTTCTTAACTAAATGTTTCGTTTAAAACAGGAGAAGAGAATTGTTACGTTATTTCATGAATCTTTATACTTCTACAGAATTTTTCATTATATGCTTCTTATGCTTGGTGTGACAAGCTAAAGTTATCAAAAAACATGAATGAATTAGCTGACTCAGATGGATAGTTTGAATTCATTATAAATTTTAAGCAGCAAGGAATGCCACATCCAAATTTTGTGAGTGGACAAGCACGAAGTCCAGCTGTTGGACCTGGTTCGCAGGGAATTACTGTTGGTTTTTTCGGAATTATTTTTTTTCTGTCGGAATTTGGAAAAAAAAAGTTTTCATATCTTTGATCTTTGTATTAACAATTCAATTTTCCAGCAACAAGGAACACCAGGAAGACCTTCTCCAACTGGTGGACCACCATCAAATAACCCTCAAACACCTGTGAATGCCATTTCAACTTTAAATCCATCATCACAGCAAGTTTCTACACCTGCAACTCCTCAACAAGCACCATCATCTGTACAGTCTAATTCCACCCAGGATAATATATCAGCACCTACGATAATACCACCAGATCCGGTATCACTAGCCAGGAATTTGTTGCTGCGGGATCTTCGGTATTCGCTTCAAGTAGGGGACAGAATTTTACGTGATTAGTTCGAGACTTTCGCTGATTTCTTTCTGGCTGTTTAATCCGAATAAGTTTATTTTCATTTTGTAAATTTTTTGAAAGGAGTGGAGCAAAACGGCTGGTGAAGTGGTACGGCCTTCGTCTTCACGGCAACAGCAAGATGGATGCGGTGGTGTGATGCATAATCCAATGTCTGTTAACCCGCAGTCAGTCAATCCGCAATCTGTGAATCCTCTTTCAGCAAATCCAAGTTCCGTGAAGTCCTTAGACGAACCGAAATCGGTCGAAAATATGGAAAAAAAGATTTTGAGCCCTAACGAAGCTTACATCAATTCATTTGATTACTTTCTGGGAACCTGTGATCAAATTGAAAATGATATTGTATGTTTTGCTGATATTTTGTAAACTTATACATAATAGTTGGCGTTGACCGAATGTAACAAGTGACTAAATTTTCAGGAATTAGAAGGATATGTATTTGAAGAATGAGAAGAATATTTTAGAAAATTTTAGCTGAACTTTATTGTGGGACTTTATTGAATTTCAATTTGTAATTGTTTCAAGTAATTTCACCGGTAAGTTGCTGTTATATTTGAAATTAATTCATCTTTGTCAATTTTCACAGATGGTTGTGCAAGAAGCTCAGAAGCAGAGCGTTAAGTTCGATAAAATGTTTGCTGGTGAACTGAAAATAGTTGGTGAAATGGCGAACGTGAATTATTCTCAATATGCGCAAGGCTACGTGGAATCAACAGCAAGAGTCCGAAATGCGATCACTCGTACTTTGACAAATCTGAACGCTACAATGGAACGAATGAATGCTGCGAAAATCGTTAGTTTCTTAAAGTTCTTGCAATTGTTGGATCTGACTTGAACAGTATTTTCACAAATGAAGGCTAGCTTGATGTCAAGATTCATCAAGTTGAGCAAGTTTGATCATCAAATTTTTTCAGATTCAAAAAGACGTTGAAATGAAAACTGCGATGTAAATCATGCAGGACAAAGGAGTTATTGGGTTGAAGAATTAATTTTTACATTTTGCAAAAATTCATTGCTTTCGAGCTGATAACTAGATGATAAATTAAACTGCATATTTGAATGTTTTTGCTATTATATGTCCTCAAATCTTACTCTAGTATCTAGTTATTGAACGAAATGAAAAAGCCTCTTGTGGGCTTGGATGTAAATTCAAAACTGTTGAAAGATGTTAAAAGTGGCTTTCTATTTTTATCATTTGTTTTAATTTACAATTGCATCCATTCGTTATTTCTTGCACAATCTTCGTTGTCTCCATAAGTGATTTTTGTATTCCAAATTCTCTATTGTTTGTTGCATAAAGTTACAGTATTTTGAAGTTATTTTTGGAAGGGAAAACGAAAAAAACTGGTGAATTTTACTAAGCGGGGATTTTATTTGCTGATATAATTTTCATGGAAAAAAATTTAATCAAGTCAGGTTGCGAAAAGAGAAGGAAATAGGAATAAATGACTAGAGTAAAGAATATGACAAGAAGTAATGATAATTATCATTTCTTCAAGCAAGTGATAACCGAGTTTTGGCTAGAATTCTTGCTCCTTCAAAAATGGTAACTCAAAAGCTCTTATTTTCATTGTACATTTTTATAATGGATGTTATCCTGCGAACGTTCATTTCTATTTTTTTGCCATTTAAGCTGAAGAGCCTTGTTTTGCACCCGATTATTTCAAATACAACAATTATTTTAACTTTTTGACTTATTAACTTATTTAATGCACTTTTAACTGCTTCCTGTTTTTGCAAGACACGTCGTTAATTTGAAAAATATGAGCGCTATAATTTTAGCATTTGATTAACTAACATATTTATTGTTAATTGGTTAGAACTTTTCTTGTTAAGTTTTTATAGAAGTATTTTAAAAGGCTGGAGTTTGAAGACTAATTCAGCAAACAACCAAAATTGCAGTTGTTTGAAAATTTGAATAATTAGCAGTCAGGTATGGTCATATCCTTGATCATTTCCAGATGCTGTAATTTCACATTACTCATCATTTTCTTAAGTCAGGACTATTCCGTGTGAAATATATCGGTTTATTCTCCAGAATGAGTAAATATTCAATACGTCGCTGTGTCAGCGCTTAGCGAATCATATAGAAATCATTATTTGAATTCATTTTTTACTACATTAAAAAAATTAGCGCTTGAATTTTACAAGTTTCTTTGAAATATAGAATTATCAAAGTAGGAATTTTTGAAATAGTTAATTAAAAAACATAAAGTAATGCGTGGATAAATGATCAAAGATCAATGATTATTTTTTTATCTGTGCTGTCACTCAATTGGCCATCATCCCTTAATTTATTTCTGAATGATGGCGATCGTATGAATCATATAAAGCAGTGGTACCCAACCCTTTCATCACCGGGGACAGGTCTACGTTTGACAATTTTATCAAGACCCGTGGGGTTAGTCTGCTCCTCTCCTCTCAACCACTGCACTAACGCTCTCGCACTCTGATCGGTATGGTAACCTTTAAACATCCCTTCAAAATAAGATACAGATACGCCACAGTAACGGATGTAAAGAACATTTTAGTTTCATGAAAATTTCAACTCGCGATAACGACAAATGAATGGGAGCTCTGATTCATTTCAAAAAAAAAAAAATGATATCGTTTTATATGCTGTCTATCATTCCATTTGCAATACACTATTGTCATTGTTTAAAAAAAGTTAGAAATGTAGGGAAGAAGCAGATCGTTTTATCACCGATCTTACCAAGCATTCTTCGCCTTCCATCCATTTTATTTGTTATTTAATGTTTTTTCTTTGCATAAGTGTTGCTTTCTTATTATTTTTAAATCATTTGGTAATCCATTCAAGCCGATGATGTACTTTCTAAGTTCATTCAACATTATTTTATCTTCCATCATATTAT
>JABVXS010000941.1:0-20752 GCA_013365335.1 Madathamugadia hiepei | reverse complement strand
TACTTCTATATAAGTAAGTAACTTTTATCAGACTCTGATAAGTTACCTTTGTCATACCTAGAGATAAGTAAATACTATATAATAGGTCATCGTTGTTATACTTCGTTATCACTATTATACTTCTATATAAGTAAGTAACTTTTATCAGACTCTGATAAGTTACCTTTGTCATACCTAGAGATAAGTAAATACTATATAATAGGTCATCATTGTTATACTTCATTATCATTATTATAATTCGTTATCATTGTTATACTTCGTTATCATTATTATACTTCATTATCATTATTATACTTTGTTATCATTATTATAATTCGTTATCATTATTATACTTCATTATCATTATTATACTTCGTTATCATTATTATAATTCGTTATCATTATTATACTTCATTATCATTATTATAATTCGTTATCATTGTTATACTTCGTTATCATTATTATACTTCATTATCATTATTATACTTTGTTATTATTATTATAATTCGTTATCATTGTTATACGTTATCATTATTATACTTCGTTATCATTATTACACTTTGTTATCATCATTATACTTCATTATCATTATTATACTTTGTTATCATTATTATAATTCGTTATCATTATTATACTTCCATATAAGTAAATAACTTTTATCGTGGAGAAAAGTAATTTTGATTTAATTATACTTCAATTTAATTTTCATTCCACATTTAAATGTGTCCAAAATAATTTTTAGTTTTGCAACAAACCGTTTCAAAATTATTTTAATTTACATTTTGAAAAGTAAAGCGTCGGAAACATTCTTTGTTTTGGCCTATAAAATTGAACAAAAAAATTTTTTCTTTTTTGTTCTTTAAAACAAGACAAATGATTTTGTCTTGTTCTTTTCTTTTTTCTTTTTTTTTTTTTGCTCTTTCTTTGTGCTACAACAACCGTTGAAGAGGAAATTATCAAAAGGAGTAAGTTAGCTAGAACATTTTAGCTTCTTGTAAGCAAGCATATATCACTGCAACCTAACTCATTTTTAAGCTACCTGTGTAATTCTTGGACTGATGCTAAGCTTTAGCCATTACTGTATGATTTTGCTAGTGTGGTCTAATCCAACATTCAGGATAATTCAAATTTCAGGATAATCCAACTTTCAGGATACTTTAGGTTTAACATATCCTTTTAAGCTATCCGTTTCATTCCTTGATTGTACCCAATTGTCATAGGTTTAACTTTAATTTCAGGATATTAGTGTCATATTAGGTCTGATTCAACTTTGAGGTCATTAGTAAAACCTTAGACCTAACTGTAAGTAAAGTAGTTGAAAAATTATAGCCCATTGTCACCACTGCCACCACTATCATTGTTATCTCCATTGTCATCGCTGCCACCGTTATAATCTGTATCGTTATAATCATCATTATCGCCATTATCATCATTATCACTGCCATCATCGTTATCAACATTGTTACCCTTATCATCGTTATTAACATTATCATCATTATCACTGCCACCATCGTTATCAGCACTCTCACCCTTATCATCGTTATTAACATTATCATCATTATCACTGCCACCATCGTTCTCAACATTGTCACCTTTGTCATCGTTATTAACATTATCATCATTATCACTGCCATCATCGTTATCAACATTGTCACCCTTATCATCGTTATTAACATTATCATCATTATCACTGCCATCATCGTTATCAACATTGTCACCCTTATCATCGTTATTAACATTATCATCATTATCGCTGCCATCATCGTTATCAGCACTCTCACCCTTATCATCGTTATTAACATTATCATCATTATCACTGCCATCATCGTTATCAGCATTCTCACCCTTATCATCGTTATCATTTATCTTCTGTGCCATAAAAAAAGGGTTCGTAGAGGTAACGATTACGTACACCGTTATCAATTATCAGTCCAATGGACTTAAAAAATCATATATCTTTGGTGTTTCTACTACTTTTTTAAAGTTCCCTTTAGCTCATTAGTTGAACTCTCTCTCTCTCTCTTTCTTCCTCTTTCTTTCCCTTATTCTATCTTTAGGATGAAGAATTAAAAAAAAAAAAAAAAAAAAACCAAAAACGAAGAGGAGAAAAATCGGAAAAAATTTTTTTCTGAAGAAAAAGTCAAAATTAAAAAAAAGGATTTGTGTAGTAATTTTAGATTGAAATATATTTTATTGCCTTTTTAGGTTTACAATTATTTATTGCACATTTTTGAACATTGAAAATTTTGTTTTATCATATATTACGGTTGTGAAGAATTTTTGTTTGCCAAAAATTGAAATCATTGTTTGCCAAAAATTAAAATCATTGTTTGATTTTCACAATAGTAAATTATTGATTGATTGTTTTTTTTTTGGAATTAATTTTGAAAAAATTGAATTTTTTAACAAAAAATAATTCATCCCATTTGTTTGACCCATTGACTGGCTGTTGTTCAATTTCATTTCAACAATTCGTACATTTTACATCAGATCAACATACTCTTTGGATCAAATCCATTTTGCTCCAAATAATTTTTTATTTATTTATTTTTTGCCTTTTTCTTTCATGTTTTTTCTTTTCACTCAATCTTTTCTTTTCTCCTTTTTCTCTTAGCTGCAATGATTTTTTTTTCTTTTTCCTTTCTGCTTTTTTCCTTTATTCTTTTTTTTTTTTTTTTTTTTTTTTTTTTTAAATTTTTTTTTTTTTTTTTTTTTTTTTTTTTTTTTTTTGCAAGAACAATCAACTATTAAAGAATAAACCAAACTCTTTAACTCAAAGAAAAGTTCATATAACTTCTCTAGATATGAGATATTGCATTTAAAATAATTGTTAGTAAGGAAATTTGCTTTTTAAAACTTGGTCTTAGATATGAGATTGACCTAGGTTCAAGTACAGAACGAATGAAACTTAAGTATGGCCGAATTAGAACTTGAAGAATGAGGCAAGAATACTTTTGTTTGAGATCTGTTTTTTATGTTATAGTTAAAGTCGAAATCATTACCAATGTAAGATTCTCATTTCATATGCAAAAATTTTAGCGTACTGCAGGTTATGGATGAAAAATTGAAGGATGAACGTGAACAATATCAAAAATTGGTGTTGGATAGTCTTTGTTCTAGAAAGAAATCGGTATACGCTTGTGGAAATCAACGAGCTGTCTCTTATATTTTGGTATGATGATGTTTATTTGATATAAAATGAGTTGTGAGGTTATCAATAAAAGCAGGAGCAAGTTTGTACCTTTAGCATTTAAACATTTAAGGTGAATCAGTTTTTATTAAGCAACTTTTTGAAGGAGATTTTCTAGAGGAAAGTAGTTTTATGCGTATTTCTTGTACAAAAAATATTCTTGGAGTGTCTGATGGTACTTGAAACATATTGATGTATCTGTTGATTTTAGGATCGGTTAAGATCTCGTGCATCAGCACTACATTGCCAGTATGGTACACCAATCTATGATGAAGAGATGAAAGATTTAACAGTTGACGCATTAACGGTTTTAACAAAAAAAGCAGTGCTTCATCGGGGTAAAGTGCTAAAAATTAATTTACCAAACGAACGACGTCGATTTACATTCAGTCGTTTCATGGAAGATATATCAGCTCAATATCCACCCATCGAAAAAACGAAAGTTTGCGATAAATTACTATTAAATTAGTAATTTATTTAATTGTTCATATAAGTACTTCGTTCTAACTATTTCCGCTTATATATGAAGTAGTTCCACTTTTGCTAGAAAACTGGATTTTCGCTTTTGTTTCCAGTATCCGCTTGAATCCGATGAATTTGCGATGCATTTAGCCGTCAAATATGGAGTACGCGTTGTAATGTGTTCAAGTAGTGCTTTGAAAATATTGTGCAATCCGTGGATTGCTGATTCATCCACTTACTTGATACCAGTTGTGGTTAAACGAAGCTTTAGTGAAAGAACAAGTATTTGTTGCCTTTACAAGTTTATTACATGTTGACTTTACTAGCTCGTTGCGAGTACGTGCTATTCTCATTAGTTCACATCTATTGTTTTTAGTAAATATCTGCTAAAGACAAAATTGGAAGTTTTTTCGTAACCTGATAATACATAAAATTTTTTCATGTAAAATTTTCATTTTCAATTTTTTACATATATTCAGATCGCTTTGAAAATGTTTGTCTTGTTAGTAAACCATGCATCGAAGCATCAGTCAACGGTCCATCAATATGGCGACGATATTTAAAGTTTTGTGTGAAATTAGCAATACGTGGTGATTCAAAAAAAGAATCGGATGAGAAAATATCTGCAAAAACTGGTGGTCGGCAGCGAGCTAGTCGCACAAGGCTAGACCAATCTAATCTAGTGGGACTAGGTACAACTAAGTTTTCCGTTCTTGCAAATCTTACTTGAAGACTTAAAATTGCTAGACAGTCAAGCGATTTCATAGAGTGTAGTTGTGCAATCATTAAAATTATGGGATTCTTTTACCAAGAAATTTGACAATATGATATAAATGTAATTTTTTTTGGTGAAGCTTTTCATTTTTCAAGAAGCTGATAGTGAAAGGAATTTGATAATTGCTGATGAAGTTGCTGATTTCGAGAAAATCAGCAACTCAGGGAATCTGTCATCAGGTGCTGTTAATAGCAGAGATGCGAAAAACAATCAAAATGTAAAAACCACTGCCGTGCCGTCATCATCATCATTTGATGTTGCGCCGTAAGTTCAGTTTTTGTTATGGCACTGAAGAAAGCATTTTGATCTGATTCAATATACTGTATGCTTTAATTCATCAGATGGTTTTCCACGTTTACTTATATGGTCATTAACTTAAGTTTTTTTTTTTTAAATATAGTTTAGCAAAATTAAATCAAAGATTTTGTAAAAAACAATTCATTCTTGTCATTCACTGTTCCTCATTGTATTATTTCTAACTTTAGTGTTTATGATGACATTCTCGGGGATATCATGAACGAAATGGGCACCAGTGAGAGTATTTGTGGAGGTAAAATTAAATTTCGACACAAATATGTTTTTTCAATACGCTAAATTTGAACTTTTCAGTTCATTTTTTCAATTATTTAATCTAAATATAGTTAGGAACTAACCACTTTTAAATAACTTCTTCATAGGAATGGCCCAGAATTTTGATCTTTCTTCATTTAATGGTGTTGATGTTAACAAACGTTACACATTATTTTCACTTGGACATGATGGAATGCAAGATGTAGATGTAATTATTCGAGCTAATAACGACGGTATTGACGGAACTGGAAATGAGCTATGCATTGTTCACAAAACTGAATATGCCGCCGAGTTTGGTGCTGAGGTTTGAGATTTTGAAAAAATGTTTGGCAAGGAAAACAAAACTTACCAACAATATTTGGAATGTTACTGGGGGGAACGAGAACTCTGCATTAGATGAGAAATGATGGAACCGTTATTAGCATTTTTCTATTTCTTACCTCTTTTCTCTAAGTATATGCCGTTTCAGAGATTGAATGATGAAGAATGGCTGAGCGATTATTTTCGTTGCAAATTTAAATGCGCTTCACAGCTTGTTCGCTTAAGGTGCTATTTTATTTTCAATTAAATATGCAGAACATTAATATAAGTTGTAATGTTTTTTCACTTCTTTTCGCAGTTTTTTTTTTAACTTTCATATACATTTTAAAATTCTTCGAGGCAAATGTTCTGCAATGTCCATAATTTTTTCAATAAAATTGGCATCCTTTCATTTATTTGTAGAATACATCATTTGGGGCAGCATTTTCTTCAGAGAGAACGATACAGTGAAAATATGTTAACTGCGAATCGGCCTGATCTACGAAAATTGCAAGTGTATTTTTAGCGTTCTGGATAATAAAGATCGTATAAGTAACTCCTCAACTGCAGTAATTTGTAGAAATTTTGTGCTAATCAAATGTTAAACTTCTGTGAGATCACTGTTTGATTGATCTGGCTTGAATTTTTTTGGTTTTATCCTAGCTGTGTCAATGTAATTGACAATTCTGGATTGCAGGGCTGAAGAACGGACACAATGGCTGAAAAAAATCGTCGTGAAATTAGAATCTCTTCAACCGGGCAACTACCTGATTCGGAAGGAATCGAACAGATTGCAAATTTTACTTTCCTCAGACGACTTGTAATTTATTTCTAATTTTTCTAATCATGTTTTATATCAAGAAGCACTAAAGGAACTGTTCTCGACATTTTCGGGGTCATTATTGAACCTTGTTAGGCAAATACTTCTATTCTTAGGATTTTCATCTCATTCGGAGTCAAACCTTTTGATGGCTTCTTTTTAGGAATAATGCATATTTAACGAAAAAACAGCTGATGGAGCTGAATTTCGACGAAACTTTGCCGCCAGTAGAGGAAACTTTTCGTGGGATCGATGAACATTTAGTACTTGTGTATCATATAGTACAAAAACGAATACCAGCATCTTTTGGAGCTATAAAAAATGGTACCATATCAAAAAATGTAGGAAAAGAACAGAGTACTAGTAAGTTCATTGATTCATCGCATCTAGTTGATGGTTCAGTTTCCTCAAAATTGTTTGTTAATTTTGTTTCATCTTGTTCTTTCCAACTTAGTTTTTAGGTGCAGCTTCACGTGTCAATGACTACCAGCCTTCTGATGATGTATTCGGTGACTCGTTAGAGGACGAAGCAAATACCAGACTTGAAGGTATGCCTTCATCAGTTTATCGACCCAGAAGATCTGGGAAACGCGGCCATCCAGCAAGAAGAGGTGGTTCGAAAAATCCCAATGGTGGGAAAAAATTCATTGATTTTGATGCGCCTCAGGGATCTCAAGCGTTTTAAATATTTGTTTGTATTGATGTTCATCATTATTTCTCAACTGAGATATCATTTTCAACCATTTCGAATTCTATTATTTAATACCTTAAATTCAATGATCGAAAGATGGTACACTCCGTTCCTAATGATTGATTTAAATGTTTAACGCACTAAATAAATTTGGAAGCTAGTTTGCTGGCAAATTTTAATTTAGTTACTTTTATTTGCAAGGAAAAAGAAAAAAAAAAGAGAAAAATATATGAAGTTTTACACACAAAAATGAAGAAATTTTTCGAGAAATTCTTCCTCTTTAATAAACAACTTTAATAATTAATATTTTTTAAATGCCGGCAACCATTGGGATTTACTAATTGAATGGGACTTGAAAACTCAATAATTTGCCTTAACAGCTGAGAAACAAATTATCCTCCAGGAGATAATGATGAATTTAATAATTACGACAATAGAGGTCGAGGAGTATATCACTGCCAGAATTATAGCAAATAGTAACCACTGATATATAATCACAAAAGTCCTTGCCTTTTAAGATCTTCGAAAGTTCGTTTATTGACGACATTTCCTGCAGAATCTTCAAACTCTTCATCGTGTTCAGGATTCCATTTTAATGATTCCTTTTGTCGTCGTATTTTTCCCCATAGTTCAACTGCATCCGAAATTTTCGTAATATTGGCAAAATGTGCCGTATTGGGAATTCCAAGACAACGCATACCGTGAGAATGACGCCATTCCTTAATTTGAAACAAAAGTGCATTAAAGTTTCGAAATAATCAAATTTAAATCCAAGTGAAACATAATCACTGGGATACCGATTGAACAATATATGAAAAAGCAAATCCATTGAAATTACAGGTTATTTAACGGTTGAATTTTTTAAAAATATATTTAAGAAAATATATATATATTAATCACTGAAGCATTCAATTCTTGAATTTCACGACTCAAAAGATCAGAAAAAAGCATGGAATTCGGTTACATTAAAATGCCGCTGAAATGCCTTCGGTCCTTTGTAAACCTGATTGCCGCAAATTTCACAAGGAAATGATATATTGAGACCGTGCAATTTGTAGAGCCAATATGGAATCGGTTTACCATCCCATCCTAACGGTAAATTTTTGGGATTATAGGGAATGCTATCATCTTCATCCTCATCCGATACGTCGTTTATATCTTCTTCTTCCTCCGTATTTTCACCAATACATCGTGCTTGCTTTCTTTCGACATTCTCCTTGGTTGCTTCTCTTTCTTCGTTCAACAATGATGCTAATCTAAAAATTTTATACGCAACATGGTAAAAATTGATTACTTGGCATGATATGGGCTAATACAGATTATTACTGTCGCGTTATCATGAAAGAACCCATTAAATTGGAATTCTTCGTTAATCTTCCTGACAGTTATGTAGTCACCTTCCAGTTTACCTCAGGTACTCTCTGTTGTATTTAGCAGCAGAAAAAAAGTACGAAATGCTTCAATATTTTTTAGGAATTTTGTTCATAGAAAAATGAAAGCTTTTTAGATGATCGATTTCACTGAAGCTTTCTTCTATCTTTAAGAAATATGAAAAAGGTTGAAGCATTATCTATCTGATAAATTCTTCAGCAGATATGCACGATTAATAGAAATATACACGGAATCGTTGTGAACATAAATTAATGAAAAAACAATTAGTTCGCTATAATTCTGCACTTCAAATCTCTTCATAGACGATTTTCCTTCAAATTTCACCAGGCGCATCAATCTAACTGCACTCCGTTTTAAAGAACTATTGCTATCAACTAATATCCTCCGTCAAAACTTATTAGATGTGAAAGAAATTATCAATATTTATGGCATTATGAACAAAAAAATTGGGCATTTGCATGAACATTTAAGCAGATATTTTACCGTTGAATGTGTGCTTCCAATCCTGCTGTTTGACGCAATTTTAATTGTTCCTTTTGATCAGCATCATGACGTTTTGCTAACGCCGTTTTCTCCATTTCACTCAGTTTATGTCCTTTAGTAGCAAACAGCCGTTCTGCTCTTTCTTGTAACGTACTGTAAATAGCATCATTTTGGAACCTATCAAACTAAAACAATACCCTTCAAGTCAGGTAACTAATCTCCCTTTGAAAATCAATTTGCAAAATGTGTTTCAGAGATCAGCGTGGTGCAACTAATCAATAATAAATCCCCAAATGCTTTTTTGTTTGTTTTTTGTTTACTAAAAAAATGAAATTAAACAAACCCGCCACATTTCAAACCAAGCGCGATAAGTGCAGATTTCAGACGATCAAGTCCGAGTGTTTCCAAATCAGTAGCTGTTTCGAATGATGAAAGATCCAAATATGCACCAGAATTAGCCAAGGCACTATGTTGATCACGATTCCAACCTGGCACTGTGCCTGAATGATAGAGATATCCATTTCGGCCAAATGCTACCGTTAACTACTATTCAAACAGCGCAAATAGTCTCACATTTCTAAACCAAAGGATGTCGAAAAAATACAAAAAATATACCTTCCTCCCACTTCTTATCAAATTCATTGTCAGCTTTCTCGAATTCATCATTCACATTAAGCAAAGGTCGCGTTCTAGCGAGGAAATTAATAAGATATTCTTTCAGAGCGCCAAGATATTCACGATAACTCCCAGTTTTCTTAGAGCTCATTGGAATATCCGTAAAGCGGTCAAAGTTACTCAAGAATGCCAGATAATCTATTCTCTGCAAAGTGAAGCAAAATTGACGAAATGTAACTGAACAAAAAAAACAATTCCTTTAACTCGAAAACATCCACAGAGCTCCATTTGAGCAGAAAAAGCCCTTGTCACGAAATAAGCATCAATTATAAAGTTTACTTCAACAATTTCAAACCTCTCATACTTTTTATATACAAGATTTCGAAAATGTGAAATGATTTACAACAGAAAAGAAAAGCGAAAAAGCTAGCAAGCAATGTGAAACTACATAAGTCTGAGACGATCTTGCTTCTGTTTCAAATTTGAATCCGATTTGCATGACATAACATTTGATTCATACTTTAAATTGCAAATAATAACTTACTAAATTATGATAACGACGCATAAGAAGCTGAAAATGACAAACCTTCGCTCCTTTGATATTAATATATTTGTCGTAAATGGTGTGTACGTCCAAAAATCGCCCATAACCTTCTTCGTCGGTAAATTCAACCAAATCTTTTTCGGCTAATTCTATGTTTTCTATTGCTTCATTCATTTTTTGAAATTCCAAACTTAACGGTATAGCAATCTATAAAAAATTTATTAAGTTTAATGATAAAAAAATTAGAGTGTTACGGTGGAATGAAGAGTATTAGAGTATTACAGTGGAATGAAGGAAAGGACCTACGTGGTTTCAATATTAGATGTAAATGTTAATCTCAATATTCATTGGGCTGTATAAGATTGATAATTGGAACTTATTTGCAACTATAGACAATGAATTACCATACAAAATTATTGTGCAGTCATGAAATGGCAAAAAGACTAGCGCAAAAAATGATACTGTTAAGCATTAATCCAATTGAAGTTTAACTTTACAATCAGCACTTTTGATTAATACTATGTACTGACAGACCTCATCTGGGTTTCTCCTATGTGCATCCTTCAATGATTTCAGGCGTGAGTAAAATTCCGCAAACTCGTTTGGACCAGCAATAGCGCGTAATTCGGATTTGCGTGACTTGTCATCATCTTCATATATCGTGCGTAACTTTTTCGTGACTTCATGATGTCGCTTAAAACAAAACAAAAAAATTAGTGTGGTCAAACAGCAATTCAAAAAAAATGAGTATGACTGATAAATGTTTTATAGGAAAAAACAAAAATACGAGTGCAAAGAACAATAAGTGACTAAGAAAATGAATGAACCCATAGTTAGTTGAATGTGATTAAAAAGAGAGGGGGGAGGCGAAATCTCATAAAATATGCTAGGACAATTGAGTAGGAGTGTATTCCTTATAAATTACAAAATCTAAGGTGTACATGTGGTCCCGAATTATCAATTTAAATTCCAAAGAGTTCTTGAAGTTGATTTCACCACGTTTAATTAGACAATTATAGCAAATCGATTATGTTCATACAAAAAAAATTATATATGCATCATCATACAATACATTTGTTTTATAAAACTTCAAAACTTTATTGGAAAAGTTTTGAAGAAAGACTTTTATAGACTCAAATCTCTCAGATGACTTTAGATAAAACAAAACTTACATCAACAAGACGACGCACACGGTGATCACCATTGATTTTCTCTTTATGCTGCAAGTAGAATTCATAAAAATGTATAAATCCTTCAGGAACTTGCTAGAATTTCGAATGAGAAAGTAATAAATAAAAAATGCCGGAAAAAAACGAAAGGAAAAACTGTCAATCAAGAAATTATAAAATTTCCCGGTATAATAAAATAATCAAGCTATTATCATAAAGCAATATAACATTGTCATCCATTACCAGAATGCATGAAAACAGGGAGAAAAAAACTGACAGATTTGCGTTCATGCAGATATTCCTTGGTCATACTATCAATAAGACGATCACGTTCCTCATGTAAACGTCTCTGAGTTTCCAGAACGCTTTCCATATCTTTGACGTTGATCTTGAAAAAAATTAAAATTATGGCACGCGCACCCATTAATGTCTTCAAGTAATTATTAAGTACATATTTAAATGCCAAAATCTCGTCGATGATCCATTCCAAAACATAAAATGATAAACATCAAAATCTCATATTAATATAATATGATAACATACTTGAGCAAAAATTAAGTTCGGAATTTAATATTTTTAATTTTCCGCCGTAACTTGAATTAGTCTACCTTGATATAATAATTCTCATGTATTCCACTATTCCTTTAATTTCAAATTTCGTCGGTATTTAATTTATCATACTTGTGCACTTTTGTAGGTATTACTAAGACTGCGAAGTAAAAATATCATATTTAATGTAACTTTAATCTCGTAAATATCACTTTTTCCCTAAAAATATATACTTAATCTGAATTATTTGCTAGGCTATTACTTTCTAAGCTTACATTCCCTAAGAGATAAAATAAACACATAAAGAATTCAATGAACGCCACCCGAAGCTTCCGGGCATCCCACGACTTCTGATTGGGCCGCTACCATGGAACATCGAAATTAGTGGCTCGGCCAATATCATCGAAATGTTCTGGAAAGCTCGCACTATTACTGGTCGTTTTCGATGGGTTTAAGTATTTACTGGCTTAATTGGTTTCTCGGTTCTGGAAGTTTCATGAAGGGAGTTCCATTACACATTACTTATTAGGGGTTTAAGATTCAATAATTAATTAACGGAATAATGAAATTGGGTTGAACTTGAAACTATTACTCCACTAATTTATAAATCTTTGTGTTCTTTAGTTAATTAGATAAGATAATCTCCATTTACCAATTGTCCGCCTAATAAATTTTCAAGTTCTTTTTAGTTGATTAGACTGCATTGTTAGGTTTATCAGTTGCTTAGTTATAAATGTTTTCATTTATTAGTTAATTTGCAAGAATTTTAGATGGATGTTCTCGAAAGAAGTGGAAAAAAATATGAATTTAGTGGTATGATTGCAGCACATCTTTCAGATGTCAAGTGTGTTGTTGCAACCGATTTAGGACAGATCATTTCTGGTAGTCGTGATGAATGCATTAAAGTTTTCTCAGAAAGGTTCTAGTGTTTACTTTTGTCTGAAATTCATCAAATGTGGTGAACAATTGTAAATAACTGCTTTTTTCCGAAACGTGTCAAAGTGTTGGAGTAGTAGAGATCGTTGATTATTTAACGGATACATAGTTAGTGGATAGTTAACTGACATTATCCGGTAAAGAAAAAACTACATTAATACGTAGTTGTACGGTAATTATTGCAAATTTCGCATTTAAATAATTTATATTTTGCGCTTATTGCTATATAATTGAAGCAATCAGTGGTGCTAATCCAAGCGTTCATTAGTACTTAAACAATAAACTGCAATTCAAGTCATATCAACATTACTTTACATATGTTTAGACTACCAAATTATTTTCTTTGATATATGCAATAATAAAAAAAGGTTTCCAGCCGAAATATTTGCATGTTCATATTTATCAAGTATTCAAGTTCATAGGTTCATGCTTTGATAAGTTTTTGGTGGATTGATGGTTTCAGAGTGATGTAATTAGGATTCCATTCTTGAAAAATTGACTGGTGGTTAAACTTTATTTTTTTTCTCATACTTTCCGTTATGGTTTTCTTTGGTTCACGTTTAACGATTTGAATTAGGTATTACTTATTCAAAGACTTGTGAACTTAAACGAATATCAGAGCATTCTTTAATATATTAGCTATAATTTAAAGGTTTCTTTGCATTTCTGATTTACCAGAATTTCTACTCTCAGGATTTTTTCAGGAATGGCGATTATGTGGAGAGTATGTGTTTTAGAAATTTGGAAAGGTTAGCTGTTAATGCAGTAGCATTATATCGATGTACGAAATCTGGATGGTTAATTTTTGCCGGCCGTAAAGATGGCTCAATTGCAGTATATGCATCCGATAATGATAAACCTTTGCGTATATTACATGAACATAAGATGAATGGTTTGTTGTTTTCTCTATTATAGAACTGTGCTTCATGTTAGTAAAATTTGATCTATTGCAATTAATTTGTTGTGGTCGACGAGAGAATTTATAATTTTAACAAGGAAAAAATGTGAGTTTTCAGTTTGTACACTACATGTCGATGCTGAAAATGGGAAATTGATGAGTGGCTCTTGGGACAATAATGCAATAATTTGGCCGATTCAGGAAATCGTTACTGGCTCAGATTTTAATGTACGTGTATTCATTTATATCAATCAAGTGGATCTAATTGATTTTAAAACTTATTTCTTCTGAATTGTTTATTAATTTTATGCTGATATCATTCAACTTTTATGTTATTACGTTTCAGTAATTCTGCCAAAAAAAATGAATAAAAGCCAATGCAGGTGGTGCAATGAAGTATTTTTTCAAGTTTTAAGCATAATTTGATTATTTTTTTTAATATAACGATTTGTCTCAGAATCTTTCATTTTCATTTTGTTTCTTCCAGGCACTGTGTTTAGTAGGTCATAGATTGTCTGTTTGGGCAATCGCTTCTATACCTGAGCGACCGGGTTTTTATCTTACTGGTTCGGCGGACCTGACAATTAAGTTTTGGCGAGGTGATAATGAAATAAACTCTTTTTCTGGTCAGTTTAATTCTGATGGAATTACCTTGTAACGTTAGGTGTACTTTAAAGTTAAACTCACTCATCTGTATTATGTTGTAAATTTATTTTCAACACTAGCGTCAAATATTTGATTTGATCCGCAGTTATGGTGGTATTTTTTATGTCATATTTGAAACAGCTTCATGCTTTTATACCTGCTTAATTTGAAACTGGGAACTGGAAAACCGAAAAATGTATTTTGTATTTTGAAATATTTTTTACTTTTAGGTCATGAGGATGTTGTGCGATCTCTTGCAGTATTATCAAAATATAGATTTTTATCAGCTGCTAATGATTTCATGATTCGCTTGTGGGATATTGATTCTGGTGCATGCCTTCAAAGATATAGTTCCTTAAGTGGAGAATATATATACAGGTATATAAGATTGCCTTAATTCATTTTGATTTAACCCGTGAATATAGCTTGCGAAATTTCAATGAAATCCAGCAATTTTCATATTAATCAAGCAAGTGAACATAGCATCAACATTTTTCAGACTTAACTAGTTTTCACAATGACTCATATTTAAAAGTTGCAGTTGTCTATTGCTTTTCATTTACGACTTGCTTCCATTTTCATGATTTTTTTTCTTTTCAGCATGAAATATGCTAGGATGTCAGGGTATAATTTGCTGGCTAATTCTGGTGAAGGTGGTTTTTTGGAAATATGGGATGTAAGTGATGATGGTTCACTGACTCACAAACAGTTGATTAGGACACCAGCAGAAAGCCTTTGGTCTCTTACTTTCCTAAAAAATGATGATATCGCTGTTAGTGCTGAGTAAGTTGGTTTGACAATTGTAAATCGGTCATGAACCCGCTGATTAAAAAATGTTTACTGCGATATTTGATTTGCCTTCATGTTCAGTGACTTAGTTGCTGGAATTAGGTATTTCGGTAATGTTGGTTCATTTCAGTGACGGCAACATTTATATTTTTACTGCTGCTACAAATCGCAAAGTAGATGCCAGTGCAATGGGATCATTCCAATCTGCTGTTGCAAAAAAAATTGCTAAAATCGAAGCAGCTCTCGCTGCTCAGGTCAAGTTTACATCAGCATTTGGGTAATTATTCATGCTAAGAACGAAATATATTTTACATATAACATTATCATGGAAGTTGCTGCATTGTCGCTTTTTTGGAAACGTAATTTGAGGACTAAATTGATATTCATTTGTTTTGCTAACCAAAGTGTGTCTGTCTTAATACTTTTTTTTTTATTTGACTTAATTAATTTGTGAATTTTTAGCGGAATGAAATAGTTAAAATCAAAGTAGCACTGGATGATGGTGAACCAAGTATTGAATTACGATACAAAAAAGGATCAGATCCATATGATGCGGCTCAAACATTTTTGCTGGTTTGCTGTTTCCATTTGTTCACTCCTTTGCTTTGTTAAAACATTATTTTGCTCGTAATGAAATTTGGAACTTAACAATTTTAGTATTCTAGGAAAACAATTTACCTGAATCATATTTGAATGAAGTTGCACAGTATATCATCGAAAATATACCAGAAGCGCGTCAAGCAGTGAATAAGAAAACAGTCCAGACAAAACCCACTCAGAAAACAGTTGTGGATGGAAAAGTAAAATTTCTGATCTAAATTGTGGAGGGTCATATCGAAATAAGCTTAATTTTATGATCAAATTAAAGCGCTTTTTATGAGTCTTTTTCTGTAATTCATTTTATGGTCAATCTTACAACTTTTTGTATTTTTTATACTAAAAGTAGTACTTTATGCCTACTTTTCGGAATTTTTTCAGGAATGGGATTATGTATTTGATGTAACAACCGAAGATGAGCGAGTTTTGAAATTACCCTACAATGTAGGTGAAGACACAAATTGGGCAGCGCAGCGTTTTGTGGAAAAACATAACCTCCCTCTAAAGTTTTTGGAGAAAGTTAGTTTCAGTTTTTTCCTTCTATAAAGAGATTTATTTAAGCTTAAACTTCCGAAAGTTTTAATGAGAATTAAAGCGAAATATAATTATCGAAGATAATAGCCTCTGAAAATTGAAATTCGTTAAATTTAAGGTTTCTACGCTCCTTCGTTTGCAAGTTCCTGGTGCACTTGAAAATGCAGGGAGGCGAGAATTCGGTAATTTTAGTGATCCTTTCACAGGTTATTGCTACTATGTTCTACCAAAAATTTTTTTTTGGTTTCTTCCTCTACATTTCTTGTCCCTTGTTCGGTCGATTTTTCAAACGAGTTTCTTCGTGTTTTTCACAACTTATTCCCAGTTTGCTCGGAAAGAAGTTATTTTTTAACAATTGTCTTAAGTCACTCGCTGGTTAGGGAAACCGTAACTCGCTTTGTCTCTCCGCTTTCACCCTGCCCAAGGGATCCCGTGAAGAGCTCTTTGGTGATTATTGGTCCTGATGTGACATCTCAACGTGAGATGGGTAACACCGTCTAGTCACACTACTCAAACCTCTCCACCACTGTAAGGCTCTCACCATGGAAAAACCTTTACATTAGTTCCTTCAAATCATATTGAAAATTAGTTGTCCAAATTTCAGAAGGTCGTTATGTACCTGGTGTATCCGGGAGTTCTCGAACTTCAAATGGAGTAGGATTTGTAACAGATCCTTTCACTAGTGAAAATGCATATATTTCAAATTCTGCAGCAATGAATGCTCGCATATCTGTCGGTGAATTATTATTATTTTTTTAATTTTGCTTGAAACATATGTCTGTCTTCACAGTATCAAGAAATTGGTATTGGTACAAAGGAGTTGAAGCGAGTAATCTGAAGAGCATTAAGTTTTGTGGAGCAACACTTCAGTTTTAATTCAGATAAAAAACGACCGCTTAGTGAACTTGTTCCCTTATCTAATTTCTTCCAATTCGGAATCGAACAAGCCTCCGCTAAAGCAATCACAAAACTCAGAGAGTTGAATGAAGTGCAAACTAAATATAAGTTGAACGACGAACAGGTGTGTTTTTCTTGGTACATTAATTTTTTGCACTGACATTTAAAATTTAGAACTATGGATTTTAACAACACAGAAATAAAGCTTCTCTTTTCATTGACAACTTGAAGCTTGTTCTTGAACTTGTCTGTAATGTATATACATTTGTATGGAAGGATTTTAAGGGCTCTCCATGATTATGTCCTAGGATATATGTTGATAAGATTGTCTGAACAAAATTTAAGAGTTTACTATTTAAAAATTAATTTCAGTTTAGCGGGATAATTTCTCTCATTTCAGTTGTGCGCCCTAGAAGATATTTTAAAAACTTCCACGTACGACCCCCGAGACATTCATGTTTCTGCAATTGATACGGGTTTTGAATGGGAAATCGGTTCGTAACTGCATTGTTTCATTTCTATTCAAGTGAAGTTTTAGGATTTGTGGGTGTGTGCAGAAATTGTAATCTTTACATCAGCAAAAATTTGAGGGCTATAATTTGGTTTGAAAGAATAACGTTGAAAAAAAAGATTTCAATTGTTTGCTGCCATTCGCTTGAATTTTTTTATAATACTGTTCAGTAACCAATAGTTTATAAGGAATTGAAATCTTTTTTTTTGGATTCATCACAACATTCCCATTATTTTCCTTCAACAAGTATTTGTTGGTAGTATTCATGAAGAAATTTATTTCAGATGCAGTCATTCCTATAATGGATGTATTTCGTTTAGCGCTTTTGAATCGTACCTTGAATAGGATTTATTTTTCTCTGGATACGGATGGGGAAAAACCAGCTAGAGGTTTGGAAACAATGCAGCGGTTGACTAATTTCTTGGTAAGTTTTCATCATGACGAAAGTTTCACTACAGTCAAATGTAAATTGCATAAATCTGCTATGATTAGCATCTTCTTTTACACGTTTGCATTTATACATTTTGGTTGGTTTAGTTTTTTTTTTTTTTGATTACATACTGTTGGGTCTTTGAACCTGAATTTCTTTTTTTGTAAGCAAATCGTGAAAATTGCTTCAGAATAATTAAGGATTTGTCCTTACTGTTGACATTACAGGTAAGTGCAAATTCTGATCCGGTTCGTATTTTGGCCTGTCGAGCTATGGTCAACGCTGCGATGCATCAGTGGGGTCGTTCAGTGCTCATTCATGATGTTAACACAACAATAAAGTGCGTCGCTGCGCAGCTAAATAGTGCAAAACATGCCTTGCAAGTATGTTTTTTTTTGGTTCAGTTTATAAAGGGCTTTATGCCGCCAAATTCTTCATGTTGGGATTTGCGGTATCGTACCGAACGAAACTGATAGTGGTATAGCTCTTAATCAGTAATATCTTTTTCATTAATTGAAAAATTAATTTCCAGCTTGCCGCAGCAACTGCATTAGGAAACTGGGCGTTAATTCTGTTACGTCATACAGAATCAGGAAAGATGGCTGAACTTGGACCACGGGAAGATGCCTTGCGAGCTATTATTCAGGTCTCATATAAAATGCTTTCAGTGTTAAGAATTCAAGTTTGACATTTGAGAATTTTTTGAGTTTTTCTTGCACTCTGAAGCAGTGTGATGCAATTTCATTAAGAAAATTTTACCTTGATTTCTTTTTGATATTTCTCGATTTGCTTGATTTGGGTTATAAAATCCCACTTATTATTGAACTAAAAATTATGCTACTTACAGGCCATCGAAAATACTGTTAGTTTTGGTGATTACAGTCAATTAGCTTTGATACGACTTCTTCAAGCAATTGCAACATTAATGTGGGGTGATGTTGCTGTTATTCAGGTTTGTCAAAACTTCCCGCTTCAATATGTTTAAATGTAATTAAAGTTTTTTGAACTTAACCTTTCAAACAATTTCAGTTGGCCAAAGGACGGGATATCATTAAAATAATGAACCAAATTAAAGATGCCGTAGTAGATGAATCAGGGAAGGCTGTTGCAAGGGATGTCATAGAAATGGCTTATTCATTATGAAAATTCGGTTTTGCTCATTTCCCTATGCTTAAGGTAGGTGTGTTTCTTCTGTCGGTGCAATCAATAAATTGCTAGGTGGCTTGTTATAACCTACTTATCATATTTTCCGGTTTAGATAGATGAATGCTGAGTAATTTTGATGATGGTGCTGGACATAGGAAGAAATATGATTATTGAAATTTTTAGTATTCAGTTCTTATGAATATTTATTGCAGTACTACACCGAAGTGAACAAACTTTTGCCATTATTGTTTGTACCTTATTGTACTTTTGCATTTGTGTTTGTATTTCAGTATCGCACAATGTTACCTGCAAATGCATGAAATTACATGTTTTTCGAATTGCAAAAAATAATTTTGTACAAATCTAAGAGCAACTTTACAAAATGGCGTATCTCAATTTTCACTTTTCGACATTCGCTCAGTGTCATTTTCTGTTAAATATCGACAAAGGAATTGACATCGAAAGTCAGTAACTTAACGACTGCTGCTCTAGTTATGAAATATGATCCACTAGGATTCCCTTCCAGAAGTTTTTCTTATCCAAAGATAACAAAACTATCCCAATTACTAATGAAAAATGGCATGAAAAGAAAAAAGACCAAGAAAAGAGCTGCATTGTTGACTGTTTTTCAAAGAAAAAAGGTTCAGCAATGATATGCTTGCGTCACTAAAATTCCAAAATTTATCTTATTGTAAATTAAATTGAAATGTTTACCTTACTAATTAAAACAACAAATTAAAGTAATAATTAAATTACATTTATCTTATTCATTACACGAAGACTAAACGAACAATCGGTGTAGAATATTTTTGTGATGAAATCATTCAACTTTTTGTTCTCTTCCATGACACTCAAAACCTGACGAAATGTCAAGATTTAATAAATTAAGAAATACGATGCTTTTTTTTTTATCTAACACCGTGCATACCCGAAACCTCAAGTATGGCACTAGCGAATAAAAATCTGAAAGAATCAAGGAGAGAAATGGTAACATGTCAAACCATTACAATAATTGGAACTCATTATTCTTGTCGTATTGAAGTGGTTTGACATGGAAGCCAAGCGATCAATTTCCCGTAGAGAATACGGTGAATATGTGATGGATAAATAGGAAGTGGAAAGTAAGCACAAATTCAGAACCCCTAATAGAAAAAACCATCCAAGGTGGAAGCCATTGACGGATTGATCTTGTGATGGGAAGAAAAAGCTGTACAAGCATGATTGCAGACAAAGGGAATCAGGATTGGTAGCACGGTGGCACATAAACAAAGAAAATGGATGAATGATTCATCACTTTGAGCACAAAGAATGATAAAATCTTTATCTGGTCAATAAATGGTCTTAATAATCCTTATGCTATAAATGAGTAATAAAATTGATTTCATTCCTTGCAGCATTTACAAATTCCCTTGGTTCCCCCTGCAGAACTTCTTACTGTAATAGCAGTTATTGCCGTGTATTTTCGATCTTCAAGCAATTTAAAAAGTTTAAATGATAGGATCTTTCAACTATTTTTTGCAGAAATTTTGTACAATATAATAATGAATATAAGAATTTATTTTTGGAAGCATTAATTCGTCATTAAAGTAAATTATTCCAACGGTTTTCCCACTTCTAATGGTCATCATAACACTTTCATTTGTCGTTGGTCAATGATTGTTAATGTTTTACGGTAAGTTACGGTGGGGAAAAAAATTATTTCTTTTTTTTTTTTCATTTTTATAAAATATATTGCATTCATTCATTCATTTCGGCCATCAGTTCTATTACGAACTTTAGCGATTTGATGAATGAAGGATCTGTATGAAGCGCGCTCCTGAGCGATTCGTT
>JABVXS010000940.1:0-20767 GCA_013365335.1 Madathamugadia hiepei | reverse complement strand
CCAAAAAAAAACCGCCCCCCGCAACCAACCGGGAAAAACCCAAATCAAAAAAAAAAAAAAAAAAAAAAATAAGAATAAAGAAGGAAGTAGTAGCAATTAAAAGTCATGATTTTTGAATGATATATTTATATAAATGTGAGTATTAATTACCTAACATTTTCAGATTCGCTTTGAAGATTCAACAGTTTCAGCAAATTTCAAACCACGATAGTCGAAAATTGGATCACGTTAGATTTGAACTTGATTCTAGTACAATTTGAAATTAATATTTTTCTTAGCTTGCTTTGGTAAACAGCATAGATTTATTGTAAGCAGATCTTTTATGTCAAAAAAAGATGCAACTGAAGTTTAGGTAATGAACTACAGAAACAGTGATGTTATTCACCCTTCCTATACTTTTTCCTGAATTCATTATTTTATTAACTGGACTGAAGACAATGGAAAAAAAAGCCACCATTGGTAGCATTCTGTACTTCGATCGAAAGAATAATTCATATGTTTTCTATCTATAATTTAATTTATTCCTGATTCAAGATGTTAGTGCCTGTCAAATAAAATTAAAAGTAACTTCTATTTTCTGTTGAACCGAACTTTGTTGTAATAATTTTAAGCTATACTATCAGCTATATTTCCACTTATTGATTAATGTAATTGCTAGCCATTTACGAAGATTGATCTAATTCACTTTCATATTTCACTTAGAAGGTGTAAATTAAAGCTAGTTAATTAATTTCAGTTGGTTGAAGCGTAAATCTTGCATATTGATCATAGCGGTTGATGTTTTGTTTGTTATTCGCATCAAGCTGTACACATATTTATCGTTGTATATCGACAGGTGTCAAATACACTTTTTCAATGTTGTCTTCACCAGCTGCGGATCGTAACAAACAGCCAATATTGGATATCTTGAAACAGTATATTGACCGTGAACCACGTACCGTATGTACTTATAATTGCTTCAATTTGTTGCAATTCCACTTTTTTTGATTAATTAAATTGAATTCAATCATTAAATTTGAGTTAGATTACTCGTTTTCAGCAGTTTTTCTTTGATATATTTATATATATATATATGACAATTTAAATTATAATTAAGGGTGATTTTTTAAAGGATTGTTGTTTTAGTTGTTGGAAATAGCATCTGGTAGTGGCCAGCATGTGTGTCATTTTGCACCACAATTTCCGAACGTTATATTTCAACCCTCTGATATGGATGGTCGCTATGTGAAGTCCATAAATCTGCACATTAACAATTTTAAGGTTTTTTTGAACTTATATATTTTTAAAAAGATAACTTTGTTTAATAAATTACTTTTTAATGCAATCTGAAAATTTTCTCAAGTTTTATCACTTTTCAATGCATAGGTGGTCTGAAGATGAGAGGATATCTTGCTGATGGAAAATGGGCACTGGTTATTAACTTCAAGATTGAACTTCTTAACGTCAAGTCTTTCATTTGCTTAGATGTAGGCGTAGTCTTTTTGTTGTTTTTTGGATTTAGACGCCCTGATGGTTTATGAGCGAAATAAGTTTTTCTCTTCTTTCTGTCAGTAATCAAGTATGGTGAGCAAGTTTGTTTTTCAAGACTTTTTTTCAGTTGTGTAATGTTAAGCAGGCTTTGCAAATTGACGTTCGAGAAGATATTAACAGCTGGAATTTGCCTAGTGAGTTCCTACCAGGGCAGATCGATTATCTTTTATCGATTAATATGATACATATCAGTTCTGATGCTGCTGTTAATGCATTATTTAAAGTTAGCATATGTTTCCTGAGTCATATTTAGTCATTTATATCATAATATGATCACAACGAGGTACTTTGATCTTAATTAAAATGAAAATGATAGTTGAAGTAAGTCATATGCTTTAATTCCAGAGTGATAATTCTAGGAAGCTGGATTGTTATTATCTGGTGAACACGGACTACTGATTACATATGGTCCATATGCACTTAATGGTCGAATAACGCCGCAAAGCAATATTGATTTTGATCGGTCTCTTCGTTCCACTAATCGTGAATGGGGTTTACGTGATATAAATCATTTAAAAGAGGTTTTTTTTTGCAAATCTAAATCTTGTGAATTAGTAGCCATAAAATTCCTTTTGTAAAAACTTCAAAATCTCAAAAAATATACACTAATTTAATATAAAGGAATATAGGAGAGAAGCCTGGCATGTCCTCTATTATAGTAAACTTTAAAATTACTACTAATATTGAATTTAGGGTAATTTTTTTATTTATAAATGATGTAAAATTGTTTCAAAGTGTAGCTGCTTTCAATGAATTCGTTTGCACCGCCAAGAGGTTTCATCCCAAAAAAAAAATCAAATGAAAATCATCGAGAAAATTATGTTTTGTTTTTTTTTTTTTTGTAGAAAGCAGCTGATAGTGGATTGTATCTTCAAAAGGTACATGATATGCCAGCCAACAACAAATTGCTAGTATTTGGACGACAATTTGTGCTATAAAAGAAGCAATTTGAACTGCCGTTGTTAGTAGATTCTGAAATTGACGATGAAGAAAATTTAGAACAGGTTGTTAAGAAATCTTTTTATTTGTGAAATATGTTTGATGCACAAGTAAAATACTTAATCTTAAGTTTTAATCACATCGTGAAAAATTATAAATATTATGTTCTGGAATCGCCGATAAAGATGTAAGAATAAGTAATTCAGCCAGCATGCATACGCAGTTTTATTTGACCTGCTTGGATATAAATAGATGATGAGAGGCAGGTGATTACGTACTTTGATAGCTGATTGTGAGTAATTTTATTGTTGGAGAAATGCACTGTGATGAATCCTTAAGCAGTCCTGGGCGATCGTCTCTTATAGGTATTCGGATTTGGGCCATCAACTATCTGAGGCAAATTATCCCGGGATAACAGTCTTCCCGGAGAGAAATATTGGCCAAGTAAAATTTATAGAGGCACATGAGTAGAGTCTAGATGGGATTGAAGTTTTCAATTTGTCTCTAATGAAATTTAATCGTGATTTCGAATGGCTGGTCGATTGGTTGACATTGTTTACACCTCGCGCGATTTGGTGTGGAAGTCGATGTCCGACGATTGTTGAGTACTGTTTGTTAGGATTTTGATTTAGATTTCAGTTCGAATTTCTCTGCTTCAGATATTGAGTAGTTCCAGTCGAAATACTAATAATTATTTAAATCAAAAAAATCTCAGAAATTGCTTTCATTTTTATTCTGTATGATTTTAGTCTTCCTCCAGATAAAGTAATACGCTGAATAGGGAGTAAAATCGAGTTGTGCATATTAAGTAGATATAAAAATTGAAGTAAATGATGCATACCTTGTTCTTTGTTCAGTCGATATCTCAACGAGTTTCTTCGTGTCGACCCTTTTTCACAACAATTCTCCACTTTTCTCGGTTTCGAGCAATCTGTTTACACGTTCTGCCGCATATTTCTTTAATTTGGTACACCTTTTTGGAAGTCTCCCGTGAGGTCTTTTAACCCCTCTCGGATACCACTTTGGTGGTCCACTGACCATCCTGCATGTGGCATACGTGTCCAGTCCATTTAAATCTGCTTGTTGTGATGTTGGATACTCCACTTTGTTGTCTTATTTTTTCGTTTCGGATATTTGTGAGGAAACAAATCGGGCGATAGTTCTTGATGTTTTCGCAATCGCCCTTTTTGAAAATTAGAATCATTTTGGATTCTTTCCAGGCTCGAGGTATCTGTTTTAACTCCAGGTATCTCGTAAAACAATTTTGCTAGCTCTGCCCAGATTGGATATCCACCAGCTTTGAGATGTTCTATTGTAATGCTGCCCCTTGCGGGTGCTTTTCCGACTGCAATTTTTTCGATGACATGACGCACTTCGCTTATTAGAATCGGAGGAGGTGGCTGACCTGTATTTGCAGGCAACCTTGGTGCTGGGACGTTTCGCTTCGGGGATAGCAGTTCGGTGTAGAATTCCTTGCAGATTTTTTCCATTCCTTCCCAGCTATTCACGAGTTATCCATCTTTCTCCCGAAACGCTTTGATGTCGTTTTGATAAAGCACCAGCCTTCTCCTACACTTCCTCATGCTTTTTCGTTCTTCTGCTGCCTGCATTAGTCGCTCCTGCTTAAAGATAAGGATATCGTCCTTCACCTTTTTCCTCATTAATTTGCACAGTAAAGAATATTCGATATTGTACACCCCACTGCGTTACATTAATTTTCGTTTTTTCATCAGCAGCCTTGTATTATCTGACAATTTCACCTTATGCTTGGGTGCTTTGATCTCTTCTTTAAAAGCACAGTGCTTTAAGGTTAAGAAGTGCATGTAGTCTGCGTCGATGTCTTCTGACTGTTGGAACTTCGCTGCGTGTAATGTCTTCGTAAATTCTTGTTCGTCCCACATTCTCTATTCACTTGCGATTTCATCAACTTTTTTTCTTTCTGTTTGCATGTCGAGATAATTTTGGCTCGCAGGAGCCTACGATCGCTGCCGGTATTGAATAGTGGTATCACCTCGACGTTTTTAGAAGCATTTTCTTGTCTATTAGAAAAATCGATCTCATTTTTTGTTCTTACATTGGGAGAGATCCATGTCCATCTGCGCGAAGGTTTCTTCCGGAACCAGCTGTTGCCAACGAAGTATCCTTTTGCTTCTGCCATCTTTGCTAGTCGTTCTCCTCTTTTTCGGTCGGTTTTCCGCATCCAAGTTTGGCGTTGAAGTCGCCCATGATGATTGTGTAGGTTGAATTTTCGTATGGAGCTTACGATAGAATTCTTCTACTTCGTCGTCATCGCAGGCGCTCCTGACGTGAAGGGAACTGAGGTCTTTTGTTTTGTTGATTTCTAACCTTATATTTAAGTCACTCGCCGGTTAGGTGAACAGTGACTCTCCGCTTTCACCTTGCTCAAGAGATCCCTTTGTATTGGTCCTGATGCGACATCCTCAACGTCAGATGGGCAGCTCTGTCTAGTCGCACCACTTAAACCTTTCCGTCACTCTAGGGCTCTCACCCTGGAAAGGGATTCTTTGTTAGGGTCAACCAAATATCGCAATCACAATAAATTGTCACGGAATTGCTTTGGGCTGGTTTCTGGGAAAATATTGTAAACAACAACAACAACAACATTTCCTGAGAGTGGCATGGAATAATCTAACTTCCATTTCTAATGGTCTCAGTAGTTCTGACAGAACAGTGCGATCAATGTCTGATCGGCCACTGAACCAGACAATACTGCTTGGGGCATTCACCATTTCTGGATGATCATTCGTAGAAATGTGTTGTTTTAATATTTAGACGTAGTAGCAGCATGATAATTTTCTCTTCAGATACTTTCGCCAACAACTGTCAGTTTGCCATGACTCTGTCCAATCCTAATCCCGAAGATGAGGATGGTCTGTGTACCGTAATTATCGCCGTGCTGCAGAAGCATCGCCGTGAAATGAAGCCAAAAGGATTGGACAATCTTAATATTGGTTTTGCCGTCTATAAGGTAATTTCGAAATAGATGACATGCTGGACTTTCGTCTAAAAGTTCTCTGGTTCTCTAGACCACTAATCGGCGGCAAACTTTTTAAGGTCGACCGCATTGATGGGCATTTGGATCGTGGCTTCTTTATGTCACATAAATCATGCTCACGAAGTTATGCATTTATCAATCTTCGTGAGGTATTGTTTTCTTGCCGTTTGCAGTTTTTAGATAATGCATTGTCCCGAATTGAGTGGCACATTGTGTAAAACTGCATTTCTGCTTCACTCATACCATCTTTTTGCAGTAACATCATTTACCTCATAAAATTGCTTTATCCTTTACTTTGGCACTTCATGTTCAAATATCACTTGTTTATCAACGTTTCCCGAATTCGTGAAGCTTTCACATTCCTGCCACTTCCACTGCTTGCAATAACGTATTCTTGTAAGATTTCATGGAATGAAATATAATTTAATTAAGGTGACTGGTCGTTTCCGCTTTCAACCTGGCCATTACATCATAGTCCCATCATGTTTTGAACCTGGTGCAGAAGGTGAATACATGCTTCGCATGTACACTAATGTGACCATCTCTTCCGAGTAAGTTCTTTTATCCAACTCAAAGATTTCGTTTTTGTTCTTCGCAATCCTTTTATCTCCTCTCCCCTTTGTAGGGAAAAGGAATTTCAGCTTGATATCAATTATTGAAAGTATTCTGTTTGTACATTTCAGGGAACTTGGGTAAATGTTCCGAAGCAGCAGCGTGGAGGATGGGCTAAGGAGAGATGGAAAATTTTGTAAGCAAAGTAGTTTTTTGGCAGTATATCTTCCCATTCGATTTTCTGTTCACTTCTCAGAACTGCTTCATGCTATTGTAGCGGGCGGATGAAATGAAAGGGAAAGGGAATACTTACTGTCGAATTTTAGACCACAAGCAAGTATGGTGTGTTGAAAATGGAAAACTAGTCCATCATTCTTTGTCCTTTCTATCTTTTTTTGCTCGTGAAAGTAATGCTATTGACTTGTATCTCTGTTTACCTTTCTACCTGCTACATAAATTTAGTCTAGAAAATACTGCAATTAAGAATGCTTGGATAAAGTATTAGTTGTGTTGCCAAACTTGCAAAGTCAATTCTGGCTGTGAAGTAAGAATCGGTAGGTGTATTTTAGGAACTTGGCTATCCACGACTGCTGGCATTATGCTGGCAGTTGCACTGGTCATGGCAGGCATTGTTTGACTTGAGGTCCGTTTCGAGTAAACTGTCACTTCAGTTATCGGAAGGATTCGGGAAATCTCATTTGACTTGAATTACATGCGAGATTTGTGAAGCGAATAACAAGGACTGGCGATGCGTAGTCGTGCTCATGCAATTTATGATGGTCGATCGATCGGTTGGAACAGACGAATCGGATTTTCCTTTTAGTCTACGTCCGCACATATTTTCAATCATTTAACTCATTCATTCGGATTACGCATAGTGTTAAGCTAATTTGTAGATGAAAGGATCTGCCGCAAGCCGACATCAGCGGACTCTTCGTTAATTACAACCTTTCGTTTTCCTTTGCTCTCGTCCTCTTTGAAGGGCACCGTCAACGGTCATATGTCAGCTCATTGTAGAAACACCCCTCTTTTGAGGTACATAATTCATAAAGGTTGCCGTCCATCTCCCTATCTTTTTTGTATTCCTCACTTTTTAAATATCGCTGGACTGTCCTTAGGGCTTTCGGAGGGATGAACGGAGAACCATCTTTGATTAGCGCGGTTCTTCTACGATCCACTACTTACAGTTTCAGTTTGCGTTCAGAGTTGGGGAGGATGGATCCTTCTACTGGCACATCAAATTTCAACAGCATTGATAGTATCAATTGAAATGTAGAATGAATGGAGGCCAGAATGAGCGAGATAAGTATGGTGGTTGTGGTGCTTCATCATTCCCTACCATGTCGGGAAGTGAACCAACTCAGCGCAGTGGCTGATAATGACAGGTGGGTAGGAATAATCATTGCTCTGTACACCTTCCACAACGGCGGTGCTAATTGCAGTAAGCAAGCTTGCTGATAACCAGTAACCAGTAGTGGTGCTGACAATTAGCAATAATAATGATAATGATAGCTATCAGCAACACTAATTCACCTGGAGTGATTGAACCGCAAATCGAGCAGTGAAAAAGAACGGGAAAATGTTGCTGGTTCACGGAGCATTCGCCACCCTCCTGCTTTCGAGGTGATCGGTCAGTTAGTGCGCACTGCATTTGAACTACCGTAGACTGTGTAGTGAATGGTCGGAAGAGGACAGCGGCTGTTCGCAGCTCTGATTGCTAGAAAAAGTCCACCATTGCAGTGCTTTGAACCGACTTTATCTGTAATGTTATAAAAGGTGCAAGTTTAGCGGCAAGGGCGTGTGCTGCTCGCAGTGAAAATGGAATAGGAAAAGGAAACGGAGTTCCTCATATGATCCTTCCATGTATGATCTTTCTGGCTTGATTTCTGCTATGCTCCGTTCCGGATCCTTTGCTGCACGATCTCTGTTCCTTTCCTTTGGGAGCAATGCAACTGATTCGGGGAGAAGTGGAACAACTTCACTTCGAAACACTGAAAAATGAAGGCTTCCGCATCACTTCTGCAACTTTCCACATTCTCCTGGCAGAGAACTGGGAGGCAGTGAAACTGCAGAATTTGTGATTAATAATTTTTCATGAATGATCTTAAAGTTTCCGTTCTGTGTCAGTGTCTTTCTGCAGGAGAATGGGGGAGGGGGGACCACCGGCGGTATGCCCCCTACAGAAGAAGTTTGTCTTTCTCTCGATGATGGTAAGAGAAGGAGGAGAATTCAGTGCTCTTGAATTCATCGTTTCCAGTCCGGAAATGCCTAATTCAAAGCGGTTGCACGCCTAATTTACTTTGCAAATATTAGTCGACATCACATCGAATTGTTTGATATCTTCCGCAGAGGGAAGAGACATCGGAAAGGCAATAATTGGCCATTTATCTTTGCTTTCTTTCGTTTGAAATGTGCTGGATGAGGTGACACAGGCCATCCTCCTATCTCTGGGCAAGGCCCAACCGGATGATTGGTTAATAATTTGGGAGAAATGTTCGCAACTCATCTTCCGCTCTCCTAATTTTATTTTGCTTATGGAATACTTCATGACCCAACCAATATTCTTGGACAGCAATGGACAGGTTGACGATCCTTCTCCGATCTGCCCGCTTTAAGAGTGAAGGTAGTAAGCCTGCCAGCCTAGTCTTTTTCTTTGACAGCTAAGAGATCGATTACTTAGACACAATGCGGTTGAACTGTGGGAAAGAGAGATAGGAGGAGGGCGAGAGCCTGAAGTGTCACCAACACTGTCACACCGGCCTCCTAGCTTTATCTACGGAGTCTCGACCTATCGATCTTTCTTCTTCATCGAAATAATTTGAGAGAAACTGGCTGTCATTTCCTCTCCCAGCATTTAACATCACTTCCCAAGAAAATCTCAACCAGAAAGCACTGCCCTAAAGTGTCATCCCATCAGCTGCTCCCTTATTGAGTTGACCTTTTCGGATTTTCTCTCTGCGCCTTCTTCTTTTCAGTTACATTAAGAGACCGAATGTACTATTTCTCTTCCTCTCTCATTCAGCATCGTACCTGTCTCACATTAGTGATGGCCAGCGGTGAATGCTGGTCGCAGTAACTCATCCGCAGGTTGCTGTCTTCAAAGGCTCAGATGAGCATGCTTCACCTGGATCGTCGGTAGTGGCAGTTGATGAATGAGTTGAACAAGGCCAATGCATCGGAAGCAGAGTGCCCTTAAATTGGAAAGTAAAGAAGCGGCAGCGGCAGTGGCGATTCGTGGGAAGTCAGAGGAAGGCAATCAAACCGGTGGCAGGATACATTGTTCGGAGAGATGAAAAGTGCCGCCGACAAATCAACACATCTTGGAGCAGCTATCACTAACTACTACAGCGCTGCTGTTTTTGCTGGTAATAGTTTAGTTAAGAGTTGAGAATTGAAGAAAGACAGGGGAGGAGAAAGAGAAAGGGGAAAGGAAGCGGAAAGGTGGATGAATGTTGAAATGATAAATATGTTCAATAGAGGTTTCGAGAGAATAGGAAGTAGCAGCTCTTTTGATGTCACCCGCTGCCGCACCTCTAATAATCTACAAAATGCCGCCTTTGACTTCAAAGGGAGTGCCGCGTCACCGTCGTCATTGCCACCATTCCCAACCTTACAACAGTAGTTCTGTCTTCTCCTCCTCATTGCCCCTTGTTTTCCAACTTCATTCTTTCCCATCAGTGTGCAAACATGCACATGTTTATATGTTATTGTTGATCACGTCTGCCGCGTGTTTTTCACGGTTTTCTTGCACGTCATTTCTCACGCTAAATTCGTTTCCCATCAATTACGGATAACGGATACTATTATTATTATTCCTGAAATGAATTTTGCTATTGTTAGCCATCCATCCGGCTGCTCCATCTATTCTGTCTTATTCCTCGGAACTTTTTTCTCCCTCTCAAGATTCTTGATTAAACAACGCCTTGCATTCTGCTTCCCAATTACGTTTCCCGTGTCACCCAGGGATGAACGACTACTCGCTCGTCTTGGCAACTTGCGAATGAAATTAATTCTTACTTATCCGGTCATTCCACTTCAGTCTCATGTCACTATCCCTCGTCCATTTATTGACCGATGAAGTAAGGCTTCGTTCAGTGAGTCAAATTCCTTCCGCGATGTCATGGCTTTCATCTCATTTGCTTACCAGCAGATTTCTCCTTCCGCTAATAAAGCATCTCTTTGTAGTACTTCTCCCGGCTGGTGTACCACGATTTGCATCGGGGAGTCCCCAGCGGGGACGACATTCCTTGACATCGTAGACCGTAGCTTCTGAGAGAAGGGGACTTTGAATGGAAGTGTGTTTTGCAGGTGGAGAAGAAAGAGTTTTGCAAATAAGATCGACTCTTTATCATCACTAACCTTTCACTAATTAATTCACCTTTGTTAATTATTTTTTAGAATAATTAACAAAAATGAGCCTATGTATCTAGCCCATCGATCTCTGTAGTCTATTTGTCTATCTATCTAGTCCACCTATCCATCTGTCTAGTCTATCTGTCTATCTATCTATCCATCCCTCCAACCGATCGAGTGAATGATTCATTGGATGAGCGCATTGCTGAAGAACTCGTTTCGGTGCTTCTCTTTCATGTTTCCTCTCATCCCACAATAGCTCTGCGACGGCTCCCGCCAACAGAACTGTTTCCGATAAAAACTACAAAGCAAAGGTAACACTGAGCCAGAGAGTACCTTGCGGAGAATATCTGTGGAATGCTTGAATTCCGGGTTTCATCGACCCGTTGACGTCATTGCTGGGTGAAAATCACGTGCCAGGCCGACTTCCTGCCACATAAATTCTGCAACTATCCAATTTCTTCTTTTCTTTCTCGCTTCGCAATCCTTTCCTTCCTTCTTGCTTCTTCCATTAGCAAATTTTGCATTTTTCAAAATCGAACATATTCTGTGGGAAATTCATTCAGTTGTTGTAAAGTGTGGGCCTGCTGCCGTGAGTAAATCAATTTTTGAATTAACAACTTCAGCTATAAAGGTTATCAGTGTTGTGTATGGCTAAAAAGCTATTGGCCACGTAGCTGCCGTCAATCATACGTGAACCACGTGTGATGAATGTGTTCCTTTGCAGATTTCATGGATGGGAATGCGATCTGGTCGTACAGTTTGGAGGGTATCCTAGAAGATGCTTCTGGTCTGGAAGCTTTCAAAGAATGGTTCAAGGAGGACAACACGAGACTTGCCGACTCCATCGATTTGTACTTTGCTATCAAAGCCTTCAAGTACGTGAACTCTCTCAGTGCGCACAATTATTTACGTACTTGTTGAAAACTTCAATCCGATGACATATGAAAATACAAGCCTAGAATGGGTTCTCTCTGGAATCTATCAGAGTTTCACTTCCTGACAATAACGCCCATTACCTGGTCCGAGCAAGCATATTGTTCAATGGAGACACAGGCGACCCGGAGCTCTGTGCCACCCAGCCATGGCCATGATGTCATCCGTCGTGCCGCTTACTTGGCTGGCCAAGGTGTCGATGTTTTGACTCTCTGTGACACTATTACTGAGGAAGGAAAATATTCCAATGGAATTTTAGAATTTCGAATCTGAGGATTTCTGTTTAACTATTCACTGAGAAAGTTGTCTTTCCAACCTTGAAATATTCGAGAAAAGTTTCCACCGTGAGGAAGTGCAAATATTTAGATTTGAATTTCAAAAGGTCATGTAGAATTAGACGACACATGCATGCTGTTTCCTTAACTTTCCCTGCGGAGGAGAAAGATTTCAGTCTCTTTCCTCTCCTTTGGGACAGCTCCCATGTTCTAAAGATTTTCCATTCTTTTCAGGAAAATAATATTTGCTCATTTTTGTTTACTTTTACTATTTGCAGGACATTGATGGAACGTAATGACCCGAAATGTGCTGAAATAGCATGCAAAATTCACCGCAAGTATATAAGGTTTCTTATTTATGTAATTTTCTCAGCAAAGTTTCAATCGGAATTCACTTAGCACGCAAAACACGTTGGCAGGTGGTTCTTGTAATTCATAATTTACGGATTTCTTTTGTGTTTCTGTCACCTTCAGTGATGGCGATAATATTTGTCACACTTTGCAGTATACGTAGTGGTACCTGTACCTTTCTTTCCGATGCTATCCGCAGGGAGATGTCGGAGCGGATTCATGCCTTATCCGCAAACAAACCGCTGCACAGCGATTTGTTCGAGCCCTGTCAAGAGGAACTGCTTGCTTATTTGCGCAAGCAACAGACATTCTTTATTGATTCTGATCATTTCCTTAATGCAAGTGTTACTTTGATCTTTGAAAGTGCTAAATTGGAACACTGAAATATCAGAAGTGATAACTTTGTCCTTCATTCAGACTGATCTCACTGTGCCTTCTTTGTTTCTTTTGCAAGAGGACCCAGAAATGAATCGACAGGAATTATTCCTTTTGAAATTTGCTTCCCTCAATACCTTGACCGGAAATGGGAATAACTGAGGAATGAAACTTAGGTGTGCAGCATGTGATCATTACTTTGTTATGCTTTGAAGCGATATCTTTGGGAATCATTCTTAGTAGTTCATTCCACGGAACAAATAATTCCTTTTGAGGTAACACAAAATAAATTGAATTTTACTGATTAAAACTTCATCCGTGCTTTTTCTAATAACACCAAGATGGAGGAGCATTATTAGCTTTTGGAAGGAGTGCTCGTTCTGGAAGGAATGTCTTCAAATAAGTTTCATTGGGCTAATTGATCGGTTCTTCAGATCAACCACCTCATTTATTAGGTTGCATGCTCGGCATAGCACACTCTTACCTGAAATTAATTTGGTATCAAAATGGAATTTGCTTTTTAACTTCGTTTATTTTCAGCTGTTGAATCAGAATGCAAGACTTACTGAGCCAGCAACAGTTTCCGCTCTGGATGGAAATGATCCGGCAGTTTTATTGACCGGATGTCATGCATGTGCGTCAACCAGTGATGACGTCTCCATACGATTCACTGGTCGAAATTCAGCGTGGAAAAAGTAAATAACAATATTTGTGAAATGTTAAGCTTAATGTGATATATTGTAATAACAAGTTTTCACAATTTCAAAAACCCTGAATTTAAATTTGCGTAAAACAATGTGAACAATCCATTCTTCCCAATGTTCAAAGATTGTTGTAAACTGACTTATAAAAATGAATCTTTCAGATGGAAGCTACCGAGGCGGAACATAAGTAAACGTGACTCACGTGATTCCGTATCATGTAGCACTAATTTAAGTGAAGATGGTGGGAATAAACGAATTAGTTTGAAGCGCCATTCGGAACGGCTGCCCCTACAAAGGTTTCACGGAGTAAGTGAAGTCATAAAGCCTTTGTTTTCGAGTTAAAACCACCGGATAGCGGACTAGTCAACCAGCTCATTGAGGCCGGTGCACTGTGCTGGCCACTCCTTGTCCATCTAATTCACAGCATTCTTTCCTTTTACACCCGGAATTTTGTTAATGAAACTGAAAATTCATTTTGCAGCACCACCAGCAGCAGCAAATAGTACTCACCTGTCCACCGGATGGCAGTGATTTCAGACATCAACGTCCGGAAGAAAGAGAACGATTTGCGGAAATTTTACGTTGCAAACTCGATAAGATCGCTTATCGTTTGGAGCAGTACAAAGATGAAATCGGAATTGAGATATCTGCTAGGTTTCTTCCCTTTACCTCTCTATTAGCATCTCTTATCAAATCTCACTTGTATGAGATGGTTTGTGAGATTCCGTCATTATTTCAGAGTGCTTACATGATATCTCTGATACCTTCCTTTTTCTCATTGTTGCATCTCAGTGATATGCAACTTCTTATATTTGAGAATAATAGGAAAGAGAGCGGAATTTGTCGTTGGGAATCTCCTCTAATCAGTTACCTGTTGATTGCAGAGATTTGGATCAGCTGCCAGCAGCGACGGCAGAGGATGACGAAGTGGATTCGGTGATAAGCAACGATTCTCTGGATAAGTATGAACAGAGAATGAACGCTGAATGCGATCTGAATTCGAAGGAGGACAGACGTAGATCGAGTAACCATTTCTTCTTCCTCAACCACTCCCTCTCTTCCACAAATAAAAATTCTATTCCACTGCCTATAACCTGCACAAACCATCATAACAATGGAGGCACTACGGAATCGCGGAACGGGTACGGAAACGGTATACGGTACCGCAGTGGGAACCAGGTGAAAAGCATATCCTGGATGAAATGAAACATTTATTTCCTGTTTCAGTGTCTGCATCACCGATACGCTTGAAAAATATTCTTCATGTCGGTGATATGCCGAACCCGTACGGACGACACGGTTTTGCCCCACCACCTGGTGGTGTCACGTTAAAGAACTGCCATACCTGCGCTGCAAATGGCGAATTGAACAGTTTGCGTAGCACAACGCCGTTGTCCAGGTGAGTAAGCCTGGGGTCAGTAATGGATATTTTCCAGCACACAGAATGCTATGAAGCAGTAGGTGGGATGAAAAGCGAACTTTCACTTCAGTTAGATTAAATTAGTATTGCATATTTCAGCAATGATTACAGTGGACATCGATATTCGGATAGTTCCGGTTTCTGCAGTTCCGAATCGGCTAACATCATCAACCGAGCAGCTCTTTTTGAGAAAGCACGGCACATGGCAATGTCCACGAGGACAACTTCCGTCCCACAGTGTAAGCTGAGCTGCACTCATTCAAATACACTTGTGATAGCAGTCTTCCAGAGCAGAAATCTACTTCATAAGATATTGAATTGTTGAAAAATTAACTGAGAGTTTTGCCACTTTTCAGCATGCAGCGAGGCGTCCACCAGTAGCTACTACTACTACTACTACTCATTTCCATTGCAACAAGAGGAAAAACGACCTTTATTCATGTAGGTTTCCCAGTTTGCTAGTCAGGCAACAGATGATAAGCATGAGAGACATCTCATCCAATGATAACTTCAGCGACAATTTCCATCCAAAGAAGCTACAGCTAGCTATTTCCTACAAAGAGGAAAACACAGAGGCACCGTTTGTGGCCAAGTTGGAAATGCGTGACATTACGTTTCGTGAGTTCCGTCGATGCTTCGGTATCTCATCGCGGACAACCAAAAGGTAGTTGTAACTTGCGAAATAAGCAGAACAGTGAGACTCGGTGAAAGCATTTCGAAGCCAAGGAGTAGGTAAATCACTAACAATGGTCCATCATTTAGACAATCGATTTTTCAGCCGTGATCATGCATTCGGATCGTTAGATATAGCAAAGATTTCAAAAAAGTGTGTCTGGAAGAACATTGTAGTCAATCTTTCTGCTAAATAAAGAAAATTATTTGAATTTCGAGATCGAAGAAAGAAACTTCGAATTTCAGGTTCTTTTTCAAAAGTGACTGTGAAGATGGCTCGGCACCCTATCAGTGGACAATAATTGATGATGATTCTGCCTTACTACCGATATTTGAAGGTCGAATAACCGCGGAATGCCGACGATGTTCGGAGTCGGACTGAGTGACCAATCTGTACAGTGGAAGAAAATTTCGCGACCCGAATCAGCTTGATCTCCGCCACCCAATAATTCTAGAAAAGAACACCAGTTACGGGGAATCCCTGTTGATTGCTATAAATTCAAATTTTAGTTAAAAGTAAAAATTTCACGCTTAATTGATCTCATTTTTTTCTCTTAAATTCCTTTCAAAGTTCGCGAATTCAGTGAAAGCTTTGAAACGAACAGTTTCTTCTTATCCTATTCCTAATTCTTTTTAATGTATTTTATTGAGGACTTTGAGAGGAAATTTTAAGAGAGACTGATCTTCACACTCACTTCATCGTCGTGTATATAGTGCTGTAAAATAGTACGGTAATAAAAGATGCAATCCTAGTGATCTTCCCGTATGCCACTGAATCTTTGCAGTGATCAGTGATGCCTTCAAGTACCAGTACACTGCTTCATCTATCCATCCATTCACTTAGCCAGGGTGCAAAGAATGCGTGCAAGGGAGGAATCGATAACGTCCAGCAACCTTCACTTCTAAAAGAATGGGGCTGGGTGACCGAGAAATCCCATTTCATGATATTTTAAATAAGGATGCAAAGCCGAAATGGCTTAATACAGCCGGAAATTTCTGCTTTGTAAACAGCGTTCTTGGGAAATATCGGTGAATTTTGGGGATACTTGCGGCGCCACCAATAATCCCACCCCGGGATGTGAAATTTGCATTGGGGACAGCAGCGTCCGTCTGTCAGTTAGTGCTTGGTGGACTCTCTGAATTTAAATTGGTTCGGTTTTATGTCGGTTCCGGTTGGTGGCTGCTTGACTTGGAGCCATCTGTCTTTTTTTTTTTTTCAATTCCATATCCCATCTCATCTTTAGTTTCTTTCCATTTCTTTTCATTATTGGGTAATTGGAGTGCGAAGCTAATTCTAGTTTTCCATCCCTTTCCTGATTATTTTCCAAGGAAACTCGACTAATGAAGAATTGACTTCCAGAGAGAGAGAGAGTGAAAGATAGAATGAGAGAGAGCTAGAATTTCACTTTTTTGATATATTTAGCCTCTCTTTTTCAATGAATTGAGAGTTCGAAATTGGAATTTAATGAGACCTACCCGTTCTTTCTTTAAATTAAGCTCAAGTTAACGACTTATTTAAAGCAATATAATTCATGTATTTTGAGTAAATTAGCGTTAATTTGAAGCAATTTATTTGGTAAAGCAGATTTTTCAGAATTGCATTAACCTAGGTCAGTTTTGTAAAGCAGCTTGTGGCATAAAACACTGGTTCAGGTTGTTTAATTTTTAATATGCTCATTTTTAACGTAACATGTAGCTTAGTCGAATTGATGAAAAACACAATCGCTAATTTATTCATATTATTATCATGGCTGGATTCCCTATCCTTTCAAAGTCACTGCATTCGAAAAGGATTCAGCTTTCTTCATAATCTGGACGACTCAACTTTCACAAAGCGATACTCAGAAGCTTCATCGTTGTCCATTCATTTCTGTGATCTTACACTGATCATTGATAATGTGGAAATCAGGCTGTAGATGCGCTGGAGCCATAAGAAATACCATATATCATAAACATCTGTCTTTCAGCAAGTGGGTAGCACTTCCCATTGATTATTGATACTGTAAACAGTTTCTCCATGTCAGAGGGATTCGCTAATGTGATCAATTCCATCGATTTGGTCAGCGCGACATTCACTGATGGTTTGGACCAGTTAAGTAAGGTTGGCAGTTATCTGTTTCTGTTTTCTGCTTTGTCGAGAGCAAAACCTTGCGTGTTCGTATGAGGTTATTAGCTATGTTAGCAGTGGGGATCACTTGGCTGGGTCTCTCATGCCTAACAGGTGCCAACCAAAGGGTCAGGTAAAGTGTGTCCACAAGCAGGATCCGTTAGCTTTTAGGCACTTATCATAACTGTTAGTCACCGGAGTATATAAAACTCGGTTAGCTCTCCAAGGCCATTTATCGAAAAGAAAGACAATCTTACATTCCATGGCAAATGAATCTGTAGAGTAATGAATGGGGCAGTTTTGTGCACGTTGTGCCTTCTTAAAAAATTTATTGCATAGGTTCAACGAATTTTTTCAGTGTGTTTTAATTCGTGAAGTCAAGCTACAAATAATGACTTCTATATTCAAAAGTGACCATTTCCAGTTTCGATCCATTTGCGAAATACAAGTCATTTTTACAGAATTTTTAGTAAAATCCAGTAGCACATGGATGGAATTTATTTTTCAGAAAAATTAAGTTTCTAATACTTCTCTATTGAAGATTTTGTCCATCAGCTACTCACTCTTCAACTGGCTGTTTGCTCGTTTTAATTATTTTGTCATATTCTGGTTACTAATAGCGAAACTCAATGTGAGACTGTTTTGCCCACTAAAAATTTTGGTCCATGTTATCTTAAAGCAATTCTAGTATTGCGATGTGTAAATATCCTGTTTTCTTATTGCTCTCTGAAATCGAGTCATTTCCAGAAATAAACGTTTCATTTTTTTTGTGCGACTTTTTGTGTTATATTTTATTTATATTTTGGGCTTTGATTTTGATCATAGATTTTCAAATCACTTCTTAAAAGAGAGCTGATTTATGGAAATTTCTGGGTGCAAAATTCGTATTGTAACTTGATTAAAAATTTCCGCAAAATTTCAGTCCAAAAGCCAGCTGAGTATATCCAGTGTAGGTAATAGCTAAATTATTCGAAGTCTCAGCAAGCAGCAGATCTTGAATTCAAGGCCCAGCTATACGCAGATAAAGCTGAGGATATGCGTTCCAAAAATGTCATACATTGCATCATACATTGCATATCATTAAACATTTGTTTCAAATTACAGATTCGTCGTACATTGTCATCATACGATACTGGAAATGATTCAGAAGAGTATACGGTTATTCTTCGAGAGCATGCAAAGTCATTTATTCGGCAAATGGATGCAATCATAGAAGCACTGAAAAGATCACGTAACGACGTAGCAAATAGTCAATTCAGTTTTAAATGCAGCAGGTTTTTAGCTTTGATTTTATTAAAAAGAATTTAAATTTGCCAAAACAAATATTTTTTTTTGTAATTAATTTACATGAAAAAATGATATGAGGACATATAACTGGATATTGAATACACGAAAAAATGAAGTGTTTAATTTGATTGCGTATTGCCATGTCAGAACGCTTCGTCGATGACTATACATCTTATTTGGTTGCATTTCGGCATCAGGGCATATCGTACAAAATTCCGACTGTCTGTTACAACTTCCAACCATTTTTTCTTGCCTACCTCCCAATTCACTGTATTAATTACGTGTTTAAAGCTAAGATTATCTTATTTTATAACAAAACTCTGTGTCTTAAAAACAGGATGGAATCAACAAAAAATAGGTTGGATTTTGCGATGGTGGATACTGGTAAAGAAAGTTTTGGAAGGAGTAGCGACGGGGTTGGGAATTCAAGTGGTGGAAATGAGGGAATAAGTTGCGATCACGTGTATAAAGATATCAGCAAGAAAACGGAAAGCGACACTGAAGATTCCGAAATTACGGGAAGAAATATTGGAAAAGACGAAGATGGACTAGGTAATTCAGAAATGCCAAGCGACGATGAAATAGTGGAACTGGTAAGAAATAACAAAAATGTTTCTTTTGCCATGCTTAATTTCAGTTTCTAAAATTTTTTATAAAAAAAATTGTGATTATGGTAGATTTTCACGTTTTTTGATTTTCCCAACTTTTTTTGTCACGCAATTTGATTATTTTTGGGTTTTTTGGGCTAAACAGTGTGGTGAAAGCTCCTTTTTTTCAAAATCCTTTCACAAAACTTTTCCAACCTTAAAATGAAGAAACCAAGTGTAAACATCAGCCAGTAATAAATGTGTAAGCTAAGGCTAGCATTTTTTTAATCCTCTCATGAAGACTTGCTTAATATACTTACATGTGAGCTCTCGTATCATAGTTCAGCTGATATGTGACATATTGCACTGCGTCTCCAATATACTGTCTAAAGCTATGAAATTCGACCTTTCCAGTGGATGAAGTTCTGATAAGGACTTTTGTTTTTGATACGTGTGCGTTTTGATGTTGTCCTCATAGTTCCTTGTGTTTCGTTACATTTATTTGGTAGCTGGATTTTGACAACCGACCTAATAACTGACCGTAGTGCTTTTTCTAATTTAGCTTTTATTTGTAATCAAGTCTTGTAGATGCTTGAGTCTTTATCTGATATATTTATCAGTATTGTCAAGTTTTCGGAATCGGTTTCTTTTTGCATAAATACACTGATTTATTTAAACTTTCGAACCTATCGAACTGAATGAATAACTTTTTTTATCTGAGAGCTATTTTTTCAGATAAAATTTTTTCAGATTTTCAGAGATATCAGATAAAGGCTCAAGCATCTACAAGACTTGATTACAAATAAAACCTAAATTAAAAAAAGCACTACGGTCAGTTATTAGGTCGATTGTCAAAATCCAGCTACCAAATAAATGTAACGAAACACAAGGAACTATGAGGACAATATCAAAACGCACACGTACAAAACGCAGTCCTTCGAAGGTCGAATTGGATCATTGAAAATCGGATTTGACAGTTGCGGAGATTTTGTTCGAATATATCAGTTGATGAACTGGAAACTCTTGATAATTTGAAATGTTATTTGATTGTGTATGATCGGAACTAATGATTGAGATTACCTGTTGCAAAGAGCTTTATATGTTTAGTACTGTGTAAAAAGTTGTAAGAAGCATCATTTCAGGATCTTGATGCTGCGGAAGCTGTTAATCAATGTGATGTATTGAAATGTTTTCCTGAAAGCTCAGGACAAGAAACCTTCAGTGAAGGTTGATTTTTAATTTTGGTTAGTAAGGATTTTTCCAGTGACTGACAATATTCATGAATTATTAGAAAAATGGTCACTTGTAGATGCGAAAATTATTATCATTGAGTTTTAATCTGGTTTTTGTTAAATTATTTCACTTCCAGTTGGGGAGGAAAACGAAGAACATGTAGATTTTATTGGTGCCGAGGATTTCACCGATGAAGATTTAAAAGTAAGTGTTATTGAAGTGAGCTAAATGCAAAAACTAGTTCAGGATAAAGTTCTTTAAATATGAATAACGGGAAGTTACTGGAAGAATTTCATCAGATTAGTGGGCAGATGCATTATGCAGATGGTATGTTTTGAAACTACAACTTACTTGGTTCAATGATTAGTAATGAGGCTAAGCCAACAGCAGAAATCTCGAGGAGAATTGCAATGGGCAAGGCGACAATAAA
>JABVXS010000939.1:0-20801 GCA_013365335.1 Madathamugadia hiepei | reverse complement strand
AACATATCTGGGCATTGAACCCTTCTATGTGTATCTTATCAATCTCTCGACATGCGTATTACCCACTGCGCTATGGGTAACCGCTATAATATTAATATTTTCCTTATAAAAATTCAAAAAAAAAAAAACATTAATCATCATGGAATTGATAAGCTTCCATGAAAGATCATGCAAGTTTGATTAAATAATTTGCATTTCAAAACTTTAATTAACTCAAATTGATTCAAACTTAATTTAAATTTTGAAAAAAGTATTTTTTTAAAAGATAAAAATATCTGTTCAATATTCGTTCAAAAAAAATAAACAAACATGCTCGAGCAAGGCTTAGGAAATAAGTTGGCTTTTGTCGTAGTTCTTCATTGATTACCAGTAATAAGCTAGCTTCAGCTTCTTCATTATTACCACAGGCTAATAAAGCTTGGCCAAAGTTAAAATTAAATATATCATCATCGTGGAAGTATGTCTGAAAGAAATTATAACAACAATTACGTGACAACAATTGGTCACATTTTCCACCTCGAAATCTTTCACAATACCGAAACTTCGTTGTAAAAACTTACTTTAATAGAATTTAAATAAACCAGTACATCGTCAAATTGATTGTTTAAAAAATGAAAGGATGCCATAGCTTGTCGACCGATAATTGTATCTGTTAGAAAAAGTTAGACAAAAAAAAAAAAGAAAAGGGTTAGAGGTTATTTTTTTTTTAATTACCTATGGTAAGACTGAGAGGTCAATAATCATTTTAAGGATGTCTTTTTTTTTCTTAGAATTGAATTTAGCAGTATTTTACTCTACTTTACCCGTATTTAAAGGCCTTTTTTTAAAAAAAAAAGATTTTAATGGAATTTTATCCAATTTTAATGAGTTATTTAAAATGAGTTTAAGGGGCATTAGCTAACCGATTTTGATCAAATTTGAAGAATCTTTTATCGAATTTCAAGTTATGCCTGCCTGGTTTTATCCAAGTTTGCAAAACTTTTTTAACTGAGTTTAATTGTTTTTTTTTTTCCATTGCTCAACGGAAATCACTCTCCGTTACGATTCCAGTTGATAAAGGAGTAAAAACATTTCTGCACTGCCGTTTTCGGTCTGCTTAGTGTGTCACGAAAAACGAACTGGAAAGGAGGTGTGATAATTGACGGTGAGCATCTCATACACCTAAGCTTCGCTGACGATATCGTGCTCATCGGGAAAAGCATATCCGAAAGATAGCAGATGCTGTGTGAACTTGTGAAAGCCGGAAAAAAAATCGAACTCTATATCAACCGATCAAAGACCAAGTTCATCAGATCCCAAGGTTTGCCGAGAGCACAAATGAAGCGAGGTGGTAAAGTCATCGAAGAAGTCGAAAAATACGTCTATTTAGGACAAGAACTCAACGCACGAAACGATCTCGTGGTAGAAATCCAACGGAGGGGAAGGGCAGGATGGCACGCATTTAACAAAATAAAAGACATCCTCCTGCGACCCTCTCTAAAACGGAAGATGAAAGCGGAGATCTTCAACTCGACGGTCCTTCCTGCGATGCTGTATGGATGTGAAATGTGGGTACTCACAAAAGCTGAATTGGAGGTGACCGTACGAGCCATGGAACGAAGAATGGTCGGAATTTCGTTACCAGATCACGTCCCAAACGAAGAAATAATACCTCAAAGTGGAGTGCTCAACATCGCACAGGAAATCATAACGAGCAGAATGGGCTGGCACGTATGCCGCATGCAGGATGGTCGGTGGACCATCAAAGTCCTCAATTGGTATCCGAGAGGGGCTAAAAGACCTCACGGGAGACCTTCAAAAAGGTGCACCGACCAAATTGAAGAAATATGCGGCAGAACGTGGAAACAGATTGCTCGAAACCAAGAGATTAGTTGTGAAAAAGGGTGGACATGAGGAAATTCGTTGAGATATCGATTGACCAAGGAACAAGGAATTGTGTTTTATTTAGTTTTGAGGAACTTTTTTTTAAACTTAAATTTAACAGTATACCACATTCGGTTGGTGATTCTCCGACAACTTTGAAATGTTTTTGCGCCATTTCAATGTGCTTCTTCTGGAAATATATGCAACAAAAATAATTGGGAAAAGAAGTGATACGTGACAGTTGAAAACAAATTAAAACTTTGAATGAAAATTTTTTGTTAAATATTTTCATCAGAAATAAAAATTAATACAAATAAGTAGTTGAAATTTATTAAAATTAAGAAATAAAAATAAAACTTATTGATTTTTTTTGATAACCAATGGTGCAATAAATGATTGCTTTAAGAAGATGTTCAGCTGGAATTTGTGAATCAATATCATCTATCAATTCAAGTACAGCTTCGATTTCATCTGTTTAAATTTTAATTGGAATTATTTAGCATCCATAAAGAAAATTTTTGATTGAAAAAAAAAAAATTTTTTTTTCGGTAAAAATAAATCTATTGCGATAATTATTTCAAAACAAAATCGATTACTGTAAGGATTGGAATAATGAAATGATTAAATGATCGTCGGCAAACTTTGCAACTAAATAAAATGTACTTCTTTTAAGGTAGAAAATGATTAAATTAATTTTTGCTTCAGGTAAGATATTCATCATTGGTGGTAGAACCTGAAGTGCAGCATTTCCGTCACAAAAAACCACCTAAAATTGGAATATGAAAGAAAGTAAAGAATTGAAGAATTTTTTTTTTTTAAACATTAAAATGCCGTAAAATTGGAATGTGAAAGGTCAGAAAATTTGGGGTGTGTGAAAGGTCAAGGAAGTGAAAGTTTGAAAAAAATATTTTTTAAATTAAAAAAATTAAAAAAAAAAACCAAACTGTATTGTGTGCAATCAGGTCTTTCACAAATGCAAAATTTGAAGCTTTCCCATTTTGTAACTCCCGAAGTTCCATCATTGCCGTATTACCATTGTACAATTTATAGTGATTGCAGGCTCGCAGATTTACACCAATTGCACTTGCCGGATTTTCATTTAAATAAATTTGTAACATTTCCTATATTCAGAATCATGAAAAAGATTTTATCAAGAAATTTTTCAACAAAAATTTGTCTTTCCAAGAAGCTAGATTTTGTTGTTGTGCATTTTGAAATTCGTGAAAATTAATTTAGTCTGATTCACTTCACTTATATCCTTTTTTTTGTTTTGTAAAATATTTAAATGAAAAAAAAAAAAACAAAAAAATGATAGAAAAAATTAATGTTAATTTCAGGAAAAAAAAAGAAATACAACGGGATGTTAAAAGGAGATAATGCAGAGTACTGTAACAAATAAGTGATACGTGAAATTATGAAAAAAACAAAAAACTGATCTTTCGCCTTTTGCAATGAATTTCATCTAAAAATATTATAATATGTCTTACATTAATTGCAAGCTGTAATGTCTAAAAATGTTCGGTAAGCATCAAATATATTATACGAAAAATATTTCAGTGAGTATTAGCTTTATCCTTGTCGGGAAACCCGAAAAATTAATTGTTCGCTAGCTAACGAAGTTTTTTAATTCCTAATGAATCACTCAATTTTTTTCTTATGGTTTATTTGATGTATTATCGATCTAAAGTAGAACTCCGCCTTCTAAACCAATACGCATCCTACCCTCCACCCCCACCTTGTTACTATAATACAGTCACTTCTGGTTTTCCCCACATTATCCCCCACTCATATTCATCCTCGCCTTTCCCAGTTATGCCCCCTCTCAACTCTTCCCAGGTCTTTTACTACACTCCCACTCAACGTTACGTCAAGCGGCTGGTACTCCTCCTCCCCCTTTACGTTTTGTGAATTTACGTTAATTTTTATTTTATTTGCATTACGCTTGCATTTATTTTTATTTTTTACGTCATAACATTTGCGTTAAATCATATTGGTTTTACATATTCATACTGTAAACACGTATCTTGTTATTCGTTAACGTGTTTTTTATATACATTCTAAGGTCTAACTACCCATGTTTGAGGATCAATCGATTGTTGTCTTATTACTACTGATCTCAATAAACGACCTTCAACCTTTTGTGTTCACAATTCAACAGCAAAGGATTAAAAGTTGTAAGTTCTTTTAATAAAGAATTTGAATAAGTACAACAAAATTTCACCATACTACTTCTAGCAAATGGTTTAATATTGTTGAAAACTTACCAGTGAAATATCATAACAATCAAGTTTATAGTAGCATAATGCGAGGTACACGTTCAGCGCATTGAGATTCCTAAAAGTGAAGTTCAAATTATCGCAGTATCATTTGAATTACTGCAGTAAGAACTGCTACAATCGTTGGGATTATTGCATTACGAATTATTGCAGTATCACAATACTTCTTTATGACATTTAGTTGTTCATTAATTTAAGAAATTTGAAAATAAAATGATTTCATAAAGTTTTTAAATTATTTGAAGAAAACCTTTTGCTGGTTAGAATCTTTTTGTAGATCTTAATAGCTTCTTGATACTGTAAGCGTAGATAATGCATAGCAGCAATTGATAATTGGTCCTGTACGGTATCTGTTAAATGAATCTGATCAACTGATAATTGCTTTGTATTTTTCAATCGATTTGCCAAATGGAATAATAAACGGTTTCGAAGGTCATTTTTTGGGCCTAAAATACGGTATGGTTAAGGTTGCTGTATCATTATGACCGTATCATTTCTCTGCTGAAAAAAGCATGGAGGCGATAACTGAAGTTTGTTCGAAATTCTTTTCCGTTGTAAATAATCTGCTGTGATTAAATTTTAATTGATTTTCTAATTGATTAATTGATGCAGATTCATAGTTTTTTTTCCATGTTAGCGTTTGCTGTACTTGGTTGTAGAGTCCGCTACTTTGGAGCGTTGTCTCCATATTTCTTGGTTCCGCGCTATGTCAGTTGTTAATCCAGCGATTCTTCGGTCTCGATTTGACGTAAGTTGCCACCGCTATCTTGGTCTTCCTCGGAGTCGTTTTTCTTCTATTTCTATTTGAAGTCCTATCTTGGGGACCTTCTGTGGATCGGCTCGTAAGAAGTGAGTGATCATACTATTTGAGGCGCAAGTCTCGGAGTTTCTCAGCAATGGGAGCTGTCCCATATCGACATCGAATGTCGTTATTCGTTACATGTTTCAGCCTTGTTATCCCCGACACCCATCGTAGCATTTTCGTCTCCATAGATGCTAATTTCTAAGTGCTACGATGGATGTGGATTCATACTGTAATGGATTAATCCGCATGTCGAGAAATTGATACGATACACATGAAAGGGTTCAATCTCCAGACATGTTATTATTGACGATAGATCTTAGCGACGGGTCCGTCGGGCAAAAATAGTCGCACGAAGAATGAGATGCAACAGTTTCAAATACCTTGACTGAACAATTTCGGACAATGGTCGCATGAAAGAAAAATTTTACTAATAACAAGGAAAATCGAACACAACAACTTGCATCTATGGAGCCGAACGTACGAGGAGGAGACGATGCTCCACAGTAACGTATCCTGCAATCTACCAAGACAACCTCTAAGAAAAAACATTTTTTTAATTGATAGTTAATTATTTTTTTCCAATGATTAATCTCTTCAACTCAGCCTGGAAAATTTAGATCGATTCCACAGTTTTCATTTCCATTCAGATCAATGACAATCACGATAATTACTGCTGCTTCATTATCATTGAAGCATCATTATTTGTTAATTAATTATCATTGAAATATTCTTAGGTGTAAATTCGAATTTTTCGCGAATTAATTAACCTTTTTCAACATATTGTTTAGCTTCAACACATAATCCAAGGAAGAAGAAACAACAAGCAATATAAAGATTCACTTCCGGTGGGCAATTCCTTGTCAACATTTTTTCATAAATCTAAAATTTGTCAAAAAAATTTCCAATAAATTAATTGTCAAAATGAGCGAACGTACTTTTAGAAGGAAATTGTTTCAATTGAAAAATAATACTTCGATTGAAATAATTTGAAAATTTTCAAACATTTGCAATTTCGATGATAAATTGATCACACTTAATCGTATCTTAACTATCACTTAAACACACTTTTTAATTATAATTGTCACTTAATCGATTGATTGCCGCTTAATCATGATTAACAGTCAATTATCACTGAATCAGTTTAACTGCCATCGATTAACAAATAATTTAGTTTAATTGTCACTTGATTATCACCTAATCAATTGATTACAGTGTAATCGTGCTTATCGGTTAATTAACTTAATTACCTGATTATTACTTAATCGGTTCATTTGTCAATTGCTTATCACTTCATCAATGATTATCACTTGATCAGTTTGCTCCACTCGAAATGCTATTCTTTCAAACAATTTTTAAATAAATCTATTTAAGTAATTCTCAGAACTACTATACTTTTTTGATTATATTGCAATTACTCATAAATTATGGCTTTACTGAACCAACCGATATTGCTTTACGATATTCGCCAGCATGAAAAGCACAATAACCAAACCAAAGTTCCATCACTTCATCCATGCTTCCATTTTCTGATTGAAACTAAAAAAAAAAAAAAAATTATTTTTTAAAATTAACTATGTTATTTGACATTTTGAACAGAGTCGTACTGATTGGTATTGACGATTAAACACTGGTCAACTAACACTATCAAACGATCCAATTTTCTTTGTAAATATTAAAAATGACAAATTTGCTTAATTACTTATAAACAGCAAAAAAAAAAACTGCTAGCCTGTAATAATGACATAGCGCCACTATAATCACGTTTTATCAGGAATTCATCCAATTCTGGGATTTTCTCCATTGCATTGGATTTCCTTTCCGTTGAACGCTGTCTGGATAACAACTGCAAATCATTCATTTGTGCAGGTTTGATTTTTTTTTTGTTTTGAAATTACTGAATCTTTTCTGAAGGTATGGGATAACTTACAATTAATTTATTATCCACATTGCCCTTAGAACAAATGATAGTTTGAAAATTCGTGAAGCAGTTTACAAAAAGTTTTTTTTCTAACGATTTACGGTAACCATATTTTGATAGTTTTGGAACTTCGGGAAAGCATACCATTTTAAAAATAATAAAACTTGAGCTTGTCGTCGAATGAATGCAGAAGGGAATGTAGCTATTCGCAGAGTATATGAGTGAGCTAAGCGGTAAATAAGTTGATCGGTTGCCAAGGTAATCTGGCATTCCAAATAAAAGCATATTTGAAAAAGAATGGAATATCAGATATGATGGATAATTTCACGATGTTAGAACTATTTGAATTGATCAAATGAAGTTGCCACTTAAATCATGACAACAATTCATGGTCGGAAATGAGGAATAGCTAAAATCAAATTAGTGCATATCTAACCGCATTCCAGGGAGATATTAATCATTTTGTGGATTGGAAGTGGGAATAAAGCTGAGTATCAAAGAAATGGAATAAAAAAAAAACTGGCAATGTGTAACAAAGCTGGTCTTTTCAAGATTTTATTTTTTTTTAACTTGTTATTCACAACAACAGAACCTAACAATACCAAATAAAAACAATCTGTGAATAAAAAATTTATGACATCACGAGACGAGTTCTTTTACTTCTTCAAGTTGAGCAATGTCACTGATATAAGAACGGGCTGAACGCCTATGTTTCACCTGGAATGAAAATGCCTTATCACAGTTTATATCGAATTAATTTGATCTTGCAACCATAATTTCTCACCAGGGTTTATTTGCATCAATACTACTTTCATACCGTCCTACAAAAAAGTTAAGATTTAACAGAAGAAAAATCCGGGGAATTCTCACTTGATCTTTGGTAAGTCGCCTTCGTCTTACTGCATCGTCTAAAGCGTCACGTTCCTTCGCATGCTCCTTTTCAGCCCATAATTTTTGCATTAAATAAGCATCATCATCGAGATAAGGAACCTCATATTCCTTTATATTGTGCTCATCAGGAGGAGTAAGGTGTTCTTTGGCACGTTTCCTAAACAAAAAATAATGGGTTAACAAATGGCTCCTTAATTAGAAAAAGGATCTAAAAAGATCAGAAAACAAAAAATAACCAGGCAAAAAAATATATAAGAGTATTAATACAAACTGATAAGTAAAGCCTGCAAAAGACGTGACAGTTCGCATCGGCGGATCTGCACCATCCCCTGTTTCAAGTCGAAAATAAGCATCATTGCGTTCATGTACCACTGATTCCAGATTACGCATACTCTAAAACAACAAGAATGATTTTACCGTACGACTAAACTGTACAAAGTAACGCCTATACACTTCCAGAAAATTCGCAAAAACTTGAAAGTGATCGTTGGTGCCAACTTTCTCAAAAAATCCACAGCTTTTGCGGATTTCGAATTTTTCCAAGCACTCTTGAGACGAAAATTCCAACGTTTCAAAAGTTTCTTTTATTCTTCACGATATTAATTTCATCAAAACCAATGAACAACCTCAGCAACTTTTTCAATCCGATCGGGATTCGGCATGCGACGTGCTTTCTGGACACATGCTTCCTCCATTGTCAGCAGCATATTGCGTTCCTTCAACAATACGTACCTAAGACAATGAGAAATTTAGCAATTCTCTTAAAATCACTTTAAAACTTCTTAATCATCTATAGAACAGACAAGTGGTCATAGTTAAACAATGTGAGGAAATACTACACCATAATTTATGAAGATCCGGATTTGATTTTAATCTCAACTCATCCTTACTCCACGAACGACCAGGTTTTTTCGCCTCATCAAGTTCATCTTTACCATAATTAGCCAAATCATCAAAGAATTCGTGTAGACCCTCTGGAAGAGTTGTATCTAGCTTTGCTGTGCAAAAAGTCAGCACAGGTTTGCTTATACTGCTGGAAAGAAATCATCAATTCATTTAAGTTTAGCACATTTCTGTTTCTACATAAATGAACTGGTAGATTCGTACTTTATAAATGAAAAAGAAGGTAAAAAAATTATTTAATTTAACTCGACCTAATGAAATAAACTACCAAAATAAACCGGAAATTTCAAAGAAAATCTCGAGCTTCAGCTTCGTAAAATGCTTAACTTACAATGTGCAGAGCAGAGAATTAAGGCAGATTGAAGATTGGAAGGAAATTCAAACTGAAAATAAAATCAAAAATTTTGATAAAAACTTACAAGCCTTGGCGAAAATGTTTCAAAGTGAACATTCAGTATAGTTCAATTCCAGATCGATCATTCGAGGAATTCTCCCGTACTTTCAAATAATTCAACAAAATAGTTCGTAAACAAGAAAAGTCAAGATCTACAAGAATAAAAATATAGCAGGTAATAAACAGTTATAGAAGGAAACTTTCCGGATGAAAGAATCAAGTTCTCAGGTGCTCAAGTGACCAACGAGGGACTGTCGAAAAGAATCAAGTCAATTGGTGCTCATGTGACCAATTGGGGACTGTCGCAATGTCGCAATGTTAGAAGTTCGTAATAGGCTTTAGTTCAAGTTGCTAATGACGTGGAGCGCCCGTGAAATTAAGCGTGATTTTTACAATTTGGTAATTAGTGAAGTTTTTAACTTGAGGAAAACATGAACTTTAGCGTCGGAAATAATTTTGCAGGTATTAAGAGAAACGTGAAATACGAGATATAAGGTTGGTACGAATGAGGTATGACAGAACGGTATATGCCGAGTATATTCCCAGAGTGTGACAAGTTGAAACAGGTGAGCTCTTTCAAGCTTATCACTTCATCTGGAGTGGTACCTTTATTTTGCATAACATTGATTAGCCATTGGAGAAGTTCACGTAATTAATTTTGTTGTATTAATTAGCTGTTAATAAATGGATTGAGGAGTTACTGTTGCTAGTTCTCTCTCTATCTCAGGTTAAATATGCTTCAGATAACTTTTATTTTCACTAACTAAATGTTGATTGTATATATTATGCAGCTCTGATGGAAGTAAAAATTATGATTTTTACATTCTAGCATACACAGGTATACTCTAGCAGCAAAATAATGATAGTTTAATACATAAATTGTTGTTAATGACTCCTTGCTATAAGCCATGCTACTGCAGCAATTGTAATGTGACCAATTAAATAGAGAGCCATTTTTGTCTAAATTTTTAATGAAAACATATTTATAGGCATACGACAAGTGTTTCTCTGATTTCTTCGAAAAATTTATTAGTACTGAAACATCAGCAGTTTCAAACCCTTGTGGCCGTATACACGAGATATATCGACATTGCCTTGAAAAGGTAATTCATTTCAGTTGCTGACAAATAAAGTCTTATGTATAAATTAGTTTCGTCCTCAGTACACATCTTTTTTTTTTTATACTGAAAAATTGTCATAACAGAATCTTGAAAAAAATAAAGTTTGCGATATCGATCTTAACGAATTGCGAAAGGACGTGCTGAATACAGAAGACGATTTGCTGAAGAATTCTCAAACTGATGATAAATAACTCAAGTACACTTCCATGTATTTGTTTTGCATATTTAACAAGTCTTTGAACTGCTGCTAACTTAATCATTGTCTTTATTTTTAATTGCTTTTAATTCAAGGCACTGGATCGAAATTTTTTTCTAACATCATCTGCCACCTAGATTTTTCTGAAATTACAGCCTTTTTTTTCACTAGTTTTCGTATATTCATTGTAACGAAAATTAGCTTTCCACTAGCATTATTTTAGTTTGAAAAAGAATACCAATGGATCCGTCTTTAATGGGATCAATGTCAAACGCTACAGTTCTGCAAGAAACGGCCACTGATACGCGTTACAATCAGTTGGAACAAACTCTGGAAAATTTCCAGGTATTCAACTTGTTCATTCTTAATTTATATAGAATTTGTGGAACCGACATGTTTTGCATTTTAGGAAAACGCACGACAAATGGGCGTGATTGCGAGTGATTTCACTACTCGAAGTCAGGAGCCATTGAATCAAAAAATCCATACTCTTATATCCGGTCTTCATGTAAGTAACTTTTTCTCATAAACAAAAGAAATCAGTATTTTCTCTTTAATTTTATGTTTCGATGTCAAATTTTTGAGGTGAAGTGTTCAAATTAATCATCAAAGTAGATTTTTTTGTTTAGGAACTGGACCATTTAAAGAATCAATTTATGGATGTCAAAATACCTCTTGAATTACTTGAATATTTGGATCAAGGAAAAAATCCTCAGCTTTATACAAAAGAATGTTTAGAGAGGACGTTGAACAAGAACAAAGAGGTGATAAGTTTAAATTTCTAAATCGTTTTATTTATTTTTACTTCTAGTCTCCAAACTAGAGCTAAAACAGAAGGTCGAATTCTTTCCTAAATTTGGACTATATTCCAGATGAACGGTAAAATTGAAATGTACAAGAAGTTTCGTGCAATGCTGCTGAAGGAACTTGGTGAAGAAATGCCAAACGATATGGTATTATATCGAAATCTACGTGACAGAAAAGATACCTCTCCACAAAATGAAAATTATAATGAGGATGGTAGTGATTAATTCCTTCTGTTGTATTTAGTTTTTACTACATTTCGTGTGGAATGATATTCCTTCGTCTTCGAAAGGAACGAGCAAATGAACAAATAATCCAAGTTTGATTATCTTCAAAGTTTTCAATTTTGTTCTCCTTAGACTTTTTATTTTTATCTATATTTTGCACGTTATTTTTCTTCATTTTGTTTTTAAATTGTATCAGTTTTCTTTTCAAAAGAATAGAACTGTAAGTTGTATTATGTTGCAGTATTTGGCATTACTTTTAAAACGTCCTGAATTTCGTATTTTCTTCATAGAATTCCAGCATGCTGTTCGGGTTTTGTACGGATGAAATGGGTGCGATTTGTTGTTCTGCCTATTCTCCAATAAACTTATTCATATGATTCTTATCTTATAGTATAGTATTGATTTTACTGGAGGCTATACCTGAAGAAAGTGATCATTATCTTCAAACATAGAGCTAAACATTTAAAATGCGTATGTTTCATGATCCCATAGTATGCGGTGACTGGAGCATTTCATTTCTGTAAACTGTTTATTTGAAGATATCGAATGTTTATTTGTGCCGCCGTTTGAGCACTTTCAGTAAGGTTGTAGAACATTTAAGATGTCAGTTTTCTTACGTGGTATGCAACCAAAGAATGGTTTTACTGCCAAAACGATCCGATTTGTGGAATACTGCAAAGGTCTACAAATTGGTTGGACTCATAATAAACTTCGAAGTCAAGGTGTCGAAGAATTTGTGGAGGAATATTTGCCGTCGATAAGGTTTTGCATTGATAAATTTGTTTTCACAAACAGATATCGAAATAGTTACACTTTGTTGTAGATCAATTTAAACGTCTTCCGGCTTAGTGGTGATAGGTTAGCTTCTTCAAATTTTTAAATTAATTCTTAATTTTTCTCTGGGCTCATGCTCGTCCTCATTAACATGAACCAGATCACAGAACTCTTGCTGTCTATGCTCCTCCAGGAAGCGTTTTGATTATTCGTCTTTCCCGAACAATAACTTTCTTTTAATTTTTTAAAATGAAAGAACAGAAAAAACCCCATGAAAATTATGCGAAGTAGGATGAGAAAATTTTATAAAATAGATTAATTATTGAAAATCTTGTTTCATTCAATTTTTTGCATCCTGACATAGAAAATTTTCCGAAATATTTTTGGTTTTTTGTAGGATTTCGATGTTTTGCTATTTTTGCTTTAATTTTCTCTTTTTTTTACAGGGAAAACAATCCACTAATTAGTGTAAGATTATTTCGAACTCATGTTGATTGCGATCCATATGTGATTGGAATGTAAGTTTGCTCAAATTTTATGGTATATATAGATGGTACAGTGCTGTACTCTTACCTCTGTGTGATTTTAATGGAAGAAATCTGGTTTTGCGTAAGTTCTGTTTAGCTATATTTATAAGTAAATTATAATCAGATATGAGCATTGTCGTGTGAGAAAACGTCGTTGTGACTGGAAGACCAAGCATCAAGTGTTATCATTTGTGGAAGAAATGGCTATAGGTGGAGACTATGTTAAAGGTCAGTTTGAGGACTTTAAATTTGTATTGAAAATATAATTCTGATTTTTTAAAGTTTTTCATTTTTCATTATTTTGGTTCAAACATTTTTTACTTTAAAACTTGAATTTTTAGGCCGAAAGAGAGGAGTTAAAACGATACTACCACGTGGTTTGCAACTGTGGAATACGGAAACTATTGGTCATGATGTATTTAAAGTTTACAGTAAATGGAAAGGAGATCCACCGGATTCCACAGAAATAACTAGTGCTAATCATTCGTATCTTATGCATAGGAAGCATGCTTAGAAACAGGCATGATTAGTCGAGAACAGAAATTATTCATGTTCAAATGATTCACCTGGTCTATGCATTTCGGTTGGAAGCGAAAAAACAAATGTTCAGATCACACAATTGTTTAATTATTTTTGTATTTATGCGAAGATTTGATACAACTGCCTAGTTATATCACGTCTTCTATACTTTCATTAATACCAGTTCCATCCTAGTAAATAATTTTAATTGGTAGAGTTCTTAATTATAGAATGAAATGATATATGACGTTTTGAATTTTAATAGATTTTCTCATGTCGAAAAAATGATACTACTGTATATTTGTTGTGATTAAAAAATGAAACATCATTGAAATGAAGATTCAATTTCAATGTTATATGCAAAATTTGCATATAAACTTTGTTCTTCACGTGTATCTCAATGACAATATGTTGTTTATCTTGACGGATTTAATAGCATTAAAAAAAGGTGGTTTCTGCCACCGAAACTTCAGTGATTTTCTGGATCACTACATCAAGTCCTGTATATTATTCAGATTTCAGCTACGATCTTTTTCTTCCATCGTACAGTCTATCGTAATTTATGGACAGAGCAGAGAAATTGATGGAGCCGAAGGTTGAGGAGGTATTTTCAATTTTTTCATTATTTATAAAGCGTACTAAACGAAATTCCAATTTAAGCTTCAGAGCAGTTGCCGAAGTAGTAAGTTCAGCTTTTTCAGTAGATTCCTCTTGGGAATGCAGTATATTTACTGGAGCGACTTTAACATGTGATAAGTAGACGTTGATATCAAATTTTTGAAAGTTTAAGTTCTGATACTGATAGGATTATCACATTTTTGAATGGTATTTGAGATGCTAGGGGATTAAAAAGGACTTACAGTGCCATGAATAATGCAAATGAAATCGTCGGTGTAATGATTGTCTTTTTGTATTTAAAATTGGTTTTGTTATAATATACGTGTTATTGCACGGTTTCAGCGTGTTGAATTAGGAAATCAAGAAAATGCAGGTGGAAGAGAAAGTTCACAAAATGAACATGATGAAATTGTTGCTACAGAGAAGGTACTTAATGCAATGCTATTCTATCGACGTTATGGAATTACCAAAATTCATATGAATATATCTTCATTCCAGTAAGTTTCGAATTCAGAGAAATTTGGCCGAGATCAGGATACGAACATCTTTCCTAGGGGATAATTAGTAATTGGGCAAGCGAAATAAAATTGTAAATGCCACGCATAATTTCAAACTAAAGATTTTAATTTAACTAATTGCTTTTTCTTTAGAAGAATTAAATTGTGCAGACGAAATAAAATTGATAGGCTCACAAAATTCATACACTTTTCCTGGATCAGTTACAGACAAAACATTTTATTCTTAGAATTTTATTTTTTCTGCCGTTTTCAATTTTTGGTTTTTGATGTGCTTTTGATTTAGGAAACTTTCAAAAGAGCAGCAAAAGGCGCTTTCTCCAGCTTATCAGCACCATCTCGTAAAAATGAAAGAATGCGTTGTTCACAATCAAAAGTACATTTGTAAATTTTATATTTGCCTTTAATTTGAGTCGGACATATTATTTCAACGGAAATTTTTCTTATTTAATTTTTACTTCATCGTCTATGAGTAATCTCTGCATACTTAGTTGGCAGTTTTTCAAATTTCACATAATTATATCCCAAAAATGCAATGATTTTTATTGTGCCATGCTCAAGTACGATTGTAGGGTGTTGAAAGAGATAATAGAATGTGGAGTGAGCATGTTTGGAGATGATTTTGCTCTGCGTGCCGCTGTTCAGATGACACAATTACGACCATCCACCGATCATTACATGTCAAAAGTACGAAGTACCCTGAAACAAATTATGAGAGATTGGAGCAGCGAAGGTATTTGAAATGGTTGATGTTCCATTTCAGTTACTAAACATAGTAAATTGTTGTCACTTAATTAACTTTCCTCAATATATTTTTTTTTGTTATGTATTTTTCTGTAAAAAATTTGCATCACTGCACTAATTAATTATCAAGTAAAAAAAAATATATATATATGTATTTTTTCGATATACTCGATATATACATTAATTTCCCTCAGTAAGCGTTCATGTATATATGCAGTAAATATATATATACTTTTTTCATGAAATTCAAAAACAGTTTGATATTCTCGGTACGTATAGACTATTTTTCATTGAGCTCTCATTGCATTTGCGTAAGGGAAACGAGTTAAACTCAATTCTTTTTAAAGGCGAAAATGAGCGAGAAAGTTGCTATAGGGATACGATGCAAATTTTATGTGAATGTTTTCCGCATAGAGAAAACCGATCGGCTATCGAGGTCCTGGTTCCGGGAGCCGGACTGGGAAGATTGGTTTGGGAACTTGTCATTCAAGGTTTTTCTGTTCAGGGAAATGAATTTTCGATTTTGATGTTACTCACATCAAATTTAATTCTGAATAAATGCAAACAGGTATTTTTGACTGAAAGAGTTATTTATTTTTTGAAATGCGTTTTGATTGCTTGATTTATGGTTGTTATCAACTATGGGTTTGAAATGTACATTTTGGCTTTCACAGGTGTATTTTTTCCAAGGCATTCTGGAATTGTGTTTCGACGATATTGCTGAATTGAGTTCTTCAGGCAAACGAATATGAGATTTATCCTTTCGTGCTGGATACATGTAATAATTGGTCATACGAAGATCAGTTAAGACCGGTACGCTTTCCAGATGTGTGTCCTGCTATGCCTGACGATGTAAGTTGCTACATGTTTTGAATATTGATTATATGAATTAATTTTAGCTAGTAATTTTAGCAAGTGTTCTTTTCTTTATGTAATGGATATCTAAAGAGTTCAGGGAGGTTGGTAAAAGAGAGCTTTTCTAGCAAATGCTGATAATTCGGTTTTGTTCCTTCAGAAATTGTGATTATTATGTTCTCTTTTTCTAGAGGCCTAATAAATTTTCAATGTGTGCGGGTGATTTCTTAGAAGCAATGAAAAATGGTACAGATCGATGGGATGTTATTGTAACAGTATTTTTTATCGACACTGCCGTCAATGTGCTCGATTACATTGATACGATTCATAGGTAAGATGTTTGTTTCACTTGTTTATTGCTTAAAAAACTTCAAGCACTACTTATTCTCAATGCTTCAACTTGTCATACTTCTTTTGAAGTGGTAGTTTTTTTCTGAATAAACACCGTAATGTTTTAAGGATATTAAAGAAAGGTGGCCTGTGGATCAATTTTGGGCCACTAACTTTTCATTTTGCTGATGGAGAAGCAGAAGGTGCTATTGAGCTACCTTATGATTCAATTATCCAATATATTTCGAAAAAAAACTTTAGGTTACACTTTAATTTTTTCAATCTATAAATATTTTTTACTTGTTTTTTTAATGTTCCAGTTCTTAGCAGTTAAGTATAAAGTTATTTTAGGTGAACTGAATAATAGCTGGATAGTATAAATTCATTTTGTCGAAGAGGTCTAAATTAATTGTTCGTAGGAATGAGAAAAAATTTTTGATTTCCAGGTTTGAACGTGATGAACGAGCTGATAGACCCAATCCTGCATTATATGCCTGCAATCAGAAGTCGATGTTACGTTATCAGTATAATTGTGGATTCTTCGTATGCACAAAATTATAGTTTCTGTGAGAATTAGTTTGAAATCATAAGTTTGGGCTGTTTTTTGAGATTACTATTGATTTTTTTTTTGAAGATTTTTCTCCACGAGAGAGGAAGGATCGTTTCTTTTGCATAATAAAAGAGTAGCAATAATCGTATCACAGTGTGTTTCTTCCAATAATATTTTGTAAAAATACGTTGATTTTGCTAATTATTAATTGATTTTAATCGGAATAAATTTTTGGGAAATTTGTTTGCTTGTTTTGAAGAGCAAGTCCCTTGCTTATGAACCCTATATTCTGGATCCACATTTCAGGAAGATATTCTGTATTCGTTTATTTTCATTGGTCTCAGTCTGTTTCATTTGATGATTATTAAATGTGTGGTACTTTGATTACTTGAGTATCCAATATTTCCAGGAAGATAAAATTTAGACTCGATCGGTGTAATTTTTCAGTGTTTCAATGAGTCCTTGAATCTCTGAAGTCTTCAAAGACGACATCTTGCCAATGAACACAATCTATTGTATCAGCGAACTTCCGTATAAGGAATCTAATGTTCGTTTTGAAGTTTCTGATCTTTTTATTTTAAGTTCAGGGGCTTCAAATTCTGAACTATACGGGTTTAAATTTCAAACTTTTGGCTAGAAAATAATAAATTCGGAAGTGAGCTATTCTATAACTGGCACATGTTAAATAATTCTTATAAGCTTTTGATCTGCAGTTTTGACCTATTCCTCATTTCAACGAGATTGAATTAACATTTGAAATGCCTCAATGCCCTGATTGAAATGAGATTCAATTACAAAATTATTTTTCATTGAAAAAGAGGGAATGAAGTTAAATACAAAAAAGGTTAATCAGTGGCACTCTTTGGTTATCATTTAAAAAAAAACGGCCTAACTCTTTCATGCGTTTAATTTTTTTAACTTTTAGGCAACTGTACTTGACAATGATTTCACCGAGAAATACATGTGCATCGGATCGTAAGTTTTCAAGTCACTGAACTTCTAAATAATTTACAAACTCTCACATCTCAAAGTTGCGTTTTCTCCGGTTTTCTTAAATCAGCTTTACTATGATAAACAAAAAAGTATGCTGCCAATAATCCATTAGGCTGGTATGAATATCTAGATGAACGAAATAAGCTAAAATTATAGTCCATTGAAAAAAATCATTTTCGTATGATGTGCAGTTTTTTTTTAATTCTTTATTTAATGGTAATTAATAACATGAGATTTAATAAGTCCATTTACTAATGGAACAGCTAGAGATTTATAAGTTTGTAATCATTAGTGAAAAAGTAAAATATTAATAAATTTTTAGTACAATATTGACTAAGTCAAGTTAAGTTGGCTAAAATATTACAAATATCTCTATATTGTTTTGTGCATAATGCAGATTCAGTTTTTTTAATTACAGACCAGGATCTGTGTCAGTTGTGGAAGGTGAGAAGTTTTCAGCAACTCCACGAAATATCAGAACAAGTCGACATGATGCACATATAATACGCTGGCAACGTGTTAACAATACCTCTGGTAGCCGCATTGTGTGTGTGGTAACTGTTCACAGAAATTTATTATCCTCGTTGAATTTTCTCCAATGTTTTTTTTTTATCTTTAAAGTTAGAAAATTTTCGCTACCTGTTAAGTTTTTTTTGCAGTCTACTCAGTTCTTCGACATATATCTTGTGAATTCGAGTTGTTTGAGTCGACTGGATTTTACCTGTGCACATCCTTTCAATCTAACGGATGTTGATTGGTGCCCACATGATTCAAATGCTTTGGTATATTACCTTTTATACCTTTTAAGAGCTTTTGATTTTTCAACAATCTTCGTCTTATTTACTTTTAACTTGCTTATAACTAATAACTTGCATATGAAACTTCTTAGTACAGGGTGATATATATTCAGCTGTCATGTTCAGTCAGCGATGTAGTAAAATGTTGGGATTTACGGGATTTACGATATCCTTGTCTACAAATGCAAGTTATTGGTGGAGCAGAACAAGCAAAGTGGGCTCCGAATTTGGTCAATTCCTTGTGCACTTCCCACGGTACCGATCTAAGGTTATGGGATAAGCGGGTAAGTTAAAAAAATTCAACCTTAACAGGAAAATCGTTCTATTTTATTAATATAAAGTACATCAAAGTTCCGAAGAATGTAACCAGCTCGCTTGTACTCTTTTTTTGGTAGAAAAAATAATGGAACCGAATCAGTGGCAAAAATTTTATTGAAATCGGGAAATCCAAGTTGTTTTTACAGAATGTCAAGGTACCCGTACAAACTGTCGTAGCTCATATGCAAAAAATTTCTTGTGTTATGTGGCATCCCACAATTGCAGCATGTTTTTTAACCGCTGGTATGGACGGCTATATTAAGGTGAGTTTTCATTACCTTTTGTAAGCGTGCATTGTAGCTCTGTAAAAATGAAAATCTAAATTCTCCAGTTCTCTTAATCTTTGTTGCTTTAATCTTGTATTCCATTCAAACTCAATGAACTCTGTAGAAAGATTGGTGGAAAATTGGGTGATTCAGTGATACTAGAATTAAGACTGGATAATAGGTATTTATTTGGAGAATTAAAATGCTTGCCAATATTATATTTGGTAATTGAGATGTGGAACAGTGACGACTTGACGAAGCCGCGACACTCATTAGGAATGCTATCAGCTCCAATTTGGAAAATTAAGTTTTCGGTAAGCAAAGTTAATTTCGTTGAAAAATATAAACAAAATATTCAATGGAGATAATTCCTTAACTCCGTGCATTATGAGCTATACAAAATATGAATAATTCCGCGTTATCATTTTTTTTTTGACATTTGCTTAAAATGAGCTGCATATCTAGAGTGATGGAAATGAATTTGCATCAATACCGCTGCCAGTGTATGGACAATCAGAGGAAAGTTGTGCATTAAGTTTATGGAGAACCAGCACCCTTGAAATCATTCAAGTAATTGGGGTTAGTTTTTCTAATTCCTAAAATCGTTCGTCAATCGCTTAGTTGTCTTTTTTTGTTTGACTTTTAAATCTATTTTTAGTCAGTTATATAGGATGTAAAGTCGTACCAGATTTTTATGCTTTTCAGTGTGAAGATGACGTTCTTCTTGATTTATGCTGGCAGAAGTTTCGCGTTCAGAGGGGAACATACAGTTGTTTGTATTCAGCATCAAGATATGGCAAATTACGAAAATACAATCTTCCAGTGTTTAAAGATTCAGTAATTTTTGAAATTTGTGATTTTGCATATTTTTTTCAACGTTAGTAAATAACATTTTTATCGCTGATGAATGTAAAAAAAAAACTTTTCATTGCTCCCAATAATAAGAAGTTATAGAACTAAGCATTATATCGTAGCCTTTTTTCAGTCTGAAGAGATAACGGAAAAGAGTTGCTTTTCAAGAATTGGCGATAGTACTGAAAATGCGTTTGTTCTTGATGAAGAAATGAGGGAATGTGAAACAGAGGCATCGACTGCATTAGAAAATATCGGTATGGTAAATAGTCTTTTTGAGCTTTTCATGTTTGCCGCTCTTTCAATCATACTAAGGATTCAAACATAGATGAGTTTCGTTATTATCAGGATTTTTTTTTAGATTTTTTAGTGATTGCAGTTATGAATTTTTGAAGGACTTTTGAGGCGATATTAAGTGCACCTTATTTGAAATTTGCAAAATTGAACTATGAAACTTGTTTTGCAGGTGGAACTAGTGGACTGAATAAATGGCCGTTGCAAAAGTTAGAAGCAATCGAAAACGGATTATCCTTCAGTGTACCAGGACAAATTAAGGTTTTGGTGACTGAGTTGGTTTCTTTGAAATGCGAATGTACCGAAAGTTTAGCTGTTGAACAAGTAAGTAATTTACCGGTTCAACTTGTAAGTTTTCATGACTTTTTTTTTTTCCTTAGCGTTTGTCCCGGTACACTGAAGGATAATCCGTTTTCGATTGCTTCTAACTTTTGCAACGGCCATTTATTCA
>JABVXS010000938.1:0-20815 GCA_013365335.1 Madathamugadia hiepei | reverse complement strand
CAAAGGAATCGCTGATGTCGTTCTACTAGTGCATTCCGATTTCGAAATACACCTACCCTCCTCTTTTCCAGATTTTCTTTCATCCATCAAAGATTTTTGAAAATAATTTAAAATTGTATAAAATGGCAACGACAACAATTAGCAATTCATTTTGTAGTTTATGAAGAAGCTCTCAGTGGTTGTTTACAACGTTTTTCTGCGTAATTTTGCGTAAATAAGTAATTATTTTAGCAAAGGATTTTTTTTTTTTTTGCAAATGTTTTTTTAACAAATTTTGCTAATTTTTTTTTTTTTTTTTTCTTTTTCTTTAGCCAATTTTTGATTTCAAAAAATTTCCTGGCCCATTGAATTAATTATTTTGTGAGATTTAAACAGGTGAATGGGAGCATCAATTATTTATTAGACATGAAATATTCAGTCATCGATACTAGATGCTTAAGTGACAGTAAAAATGAAATGACAATCAGCGTGAAATTGATAAGGAAAGTAAACGTTTTAATGAACGGTTAGGAAATAGGGAACGTGAAAAACTATAGCAAACGTGGAAGTGAAATTAGAAATATGAAAGTATTTTGTTTATCCAAATAACATTTACGTTTAATTGAAAAGTTCAGACAAGCAATGTGACAGTAATTTGATTGCAATGACAAACTTAATCATTCAGCCAATGAAACCAAACTATTATGTTAAGTTGTAAAAAAAACTTGAAGTAATTTCTTTTTGCAAAATTTTACTTATATATATTACCCCTTTATGTCACGTTCATAAGTGTGCAAAAATGTGTGAAAAAAAATAAAACATTTTTCGTTAAAATGCACGTAGAAAAATTTTGATCGTCAAAAAAAAAAAAATTAATTTTTGAAATCATTGCGACGTCAATGTCTTGTGTTTTCCTCAATACAAAAAATTGCAGTGTGACATTCTATCTCCAAAATTTTTTGTAGACTTGTAATTTAAATGAATTCAAATGACAGCGTTAAACCTAAAAGTCAACGTTTTATACGCTTCAATGCTACCCTTTGTATTCTTCTAACCGCAGGACTTTTCTGGTAATATTAAATTCCTTTCTCTTTTTTTCCAATTTGAAAAATAATTTCATTTTCACTTTTTTGTTGCTGGCTGTATTATCTGAATATTATTTTTACTTACGTCTGAGAAAATTAAAAGTTGCGTGAGTAACGTCAGCAAAAACGAAAGGAAATTTTGAAGATAATAATTTGGAATTATTTACATAAATAAGTCACATGCTAGGGCGTGTATGTTAATACGCCTTTACCCTTTTGGGATTATTACTGTTTAGTTTTGCGAGTAATTTGATGTACACGTTTGATGAATTAACGGGTAGTTTGATGGCTTTAACAGCCTATATTTTCACGCACCATTGGTTCGCATTGTACGGTAATGCATTAACACGTGCACGTAGAGCATTCCTCAACGTTGCTAATGTATTGGATACATATCAGTATGTTTTATAATTTTCCCGTTGTAAACTGTCATTTTTAACGAAAATTTAAAAATTTCTGTATCATTTTTTCGTGCTTTTTTTTTTTTTTAAATCATCAAACAGATTTGTTTCCAGACTGATTGTATTTTGTAGGATTTACAGTCGGAAATTTGGGCAATTCTATGAGGCGTATCCGGACACACCAGGTGATGCAGCGGAAACATTCCGGAAAGCAGCAGTAATGTCACTTGGTGATATTTTTAAGGAAACGTCTCCTAGCACCTGTGAAGATCGAGTGAAATTCGAAGAAGTAAATTTCAACAAAAAAAAAAAAAAAAAGATAATGCAAATGCTGTATAGGCGTATTCCGGAATGAAAATCATTGATTCCAGTTCGGATTGTGGATTAGTCTTTGCTGGTGACAAATAACCCCGGCCATATGATACAATGACAGTTTTCATTGCTTACGTGATTAACAAGTAATTAATTACGATCAGAAGGATTATTATAGAATAAGATTCGAAAATTAGTTTATTAATTAGCATAAATCTAACTAGTTAGATCGTGTTTTTTTTTTTTTTTTTAACTTACTTCTTTAAAAATATTACTGACCGGCGGCTATATGCTTCAGTAACAATTTTTCATGATTTTTGAAATTAAAACAATTCAAGAAAGTTTTTAGTTTTGATGATGCAGAAATTTCTTCAAACACACGTAACTTTTAATTTGCACGTTTTAAATTCATTTCATTGGTACGTCCTAAATTGTCCTAAATTGCACGCTTCCAATAATACAAAATTTTTGATAAACACGTTGAAATCTACACTTTACACTTAGTTTTTGTTATTAGCAAATATTATTGATCAAATCGCAAAAGATAAAAGAAAAAAATTGCAAAATTTTAAAGAAGACAGCTACAATTTTTATTTATGCCGCTTCCACAGAAATTCGTTTGTTTGTTTAAATTCGTATGTTTACAAAACTTGCTTACCATAAAAGCATTTGTAGTAATACAACAGAAATAAGAAAAGTTTTTGACGCTTTGTCTTTTTTGATTAATTAATTAATTAATTAATTAGAGCATCATTGGCGTTATACGTCTTCTTTAATGGGATATTAGCAAAAATTGTAAAAGTAGTCGATAAGGTGTACCGCTTTTTTTTTTGTTCCTCACTGAAACTTATCAAATTTAAAAAAAAAAGTTCGAATAGAAAATTTATTCATTCACACGTTTCCTGTATGTGAATACTTTTAGTGAATAGAAAAGCAACGTGTAAAATAATTTTTTTTTTAATTAATTAACGAACATTTTTAATTTAAACCACAAATTCAAGGCAGTGAAAAAGCATTATGCTGACGTCTATAAAGCGGTACAACGAGCGGAACGTGACATGCAATCAAAAGCACCGGTTGCAGATGAAATTGATACTTGTTAATTAATTCATTACCTTTTTGGAAAACAAAAAATTTGTGAAAATTCGAATTTTGCATAGATTATAAAAGCTCTGGCAACATGCTTAAGTTTATAAGAATTATGTCATAGTAAGACTTAAAATGAATTTTTTATTTAATTCAATCTTTTCACGTACTTGAATAAATTAATTGATTGGATTTTTTTTAGAAAAAAGTTAGCAACAGAAAATTGAAAAATTAAACAATTATAAACTCTACGACAATGATGAAATGAAATACAATTAATTACATTATAGTACAAAAACGGAATGATAATCTACAAGAAGTGAAGATAATACCGCCGGAGGAATTACAACCAGTAGCGCCGGATAATTCAACAGCAAAAGAAAATTCCAATGAAAATGTAACGGAAAAGAAATGAATGCAAAAAAAAAAACTTTTGATTATCAAATTTACATTCCGTTATTTCAAAGTTCAAATTTAAATTTTATAAAATATTTCAGTAAATTAAAAATGGATACAAAAGAGTAGTTTCATACCTTTAGCTTGATCAAATATTTGTACAATTTGCTATTATTTCATTTTATCGTTATTATAATTCTCAAAGTACTAATTTATGTGATGTGAAAAGAAGCAACAACAATTATAGTGGTTGCGTGACGCTACTACGTGAAATGTTGCATCAAATAATTACCCATCCATCCTTCTCAATTAGGAAGTTATGCTAAGGTTTAACCAAAAGAAAAGTTTACAGTATGCTTACAGCAGTCCTCATTTGAGGTACAAGCAATTACAGCGTTTTTCACCGGAATGCAATACGGTTTGTGATGAGTCACTGTTAGCTGAACGTTTACCTTCCGTATTTGGGGTTAAGCCTGAATGACTGTTCTCATTTGATTTTTTCCCTTGCAAGCTTATTTTCTTCCTGTAAAAAATTTTTAAATCAGAAATTTATTAAAACTAATTAAATTTGATGCTAACTTTTGTGCATTTGATATTTGTAAACCGAATTGGATTAAATTTTACTTTGATCCAAATTTGTCAATAAATTAATTAGGTAATTGAAAATTTACGTCACTTAATTAGTTAAAATAAAACTACGTGATTAAATTAATTAAAATCCGGTAATATACTTATAATAATTTGTATTAAAATTGATTTTTATCCTATTCTCGTTTTCCACATTACCTATAAATTAATGAAGTACAATTTACCTGTTGATAGGTGGATAACGTGGATGATTGCTATTGAGCATGCGACCACGTTCCACCAAATAAAGTTGTTTCAATTGATCTGAAAGATGATCTTAAACCGGACAAATATGCTATCATTAGAATAAACAAAAAAATAAATAAATAAATCTATCATTTTTACCGGCAAACTGATTAAAATTTTATTTCACTGAAAAAAATTGATAACAACCTGAAATTACTCAAGTCAAAGCAAAATTTAATTCCGCACTATTTAATTATAATTAATTCAATCCCTAACACTATCATCATTAACAATAAGCTATTAAGCTAGAATAACATCGAATTGCAATGAATGAAATGATTGATACCTCTAAAAGGTATTTGTTGTGATAATTTTGAACAAATATTTTCTTTAAAAAAAAAAAAAAAAAAATCAAAACTTTCATTTTTGCTACAATTTTTTAATAATTTAAAAAACAAATTTATTCAAGCTAATTATTAATTTAAACAAAAAACAAAAAAACTTTTTCAAATTTTCATAATAGTTCTCGTTTGAAAGCAAAAAATTACATATTAAATAAATATTTGTTTGTTTTTGTTTTTGTTTTTTTTTTTTCAACATTATCAAATGAAACATACCACAAAGGAATTTTTCCCATTCGTAAAAAGTGTTAAATTTGAAATGGGTGGGATTGAGATTGTACATTTTGCAAAAATTATTAATTAATGACCGAACCAATATTTGTTCTTTGACTTTACCATACTGTAATTGCATCTTTTTTAAATGTGTCAATTCATTAAATATTGCTTCTTCGTGTGCATAACATCGACCAATTTTATTACCTGAAATTTCACAAAATCTTTTTCAAAAAACTTTACAATTATCAAGTTGAATAAAAAAAAATTTTGTTGACTTAAATAAAATAATAGAAAAAAAATTTTTTTTTGACTTAAATAAAATAATAGAAAAAAAAATAAATTTTTGACTTAAATAAAATAACAGAAAAAAAAATTTTTGACTTAAATAAAATAATAGAAAAAAAAATTTTTTTTGACTTAAATAAAATAATAGAAAAAAAAAATAAATTTTTGACTTAAATAAAATAACAGAAAAAAAAATTTTTGACTTAAATAAAATAATAGAAAAAAAAAATTTTTTTGACTTAAATAAAATAATAGAAAAAAAAATTTTTTTTGACTTAAATAAAATAATAGAAAAAAAAAACGATTTAATGCAATGATCTTTTAAATTATTAATATGTCAAATTTTAATTGAAAAATTAAATTAAAACATTATAATATTGCATATACTGCGATCATTTCGATTATTATTAGCTGTTAGGCGATGAATTTCAAGAAAACAACAAATAACAATTTCTCCGTACTAATTAATCACAACGATATATACTTCCATTCTTTTAATATTTTGTAATTAAATATTAAATAAATATTTGAATAGTTTTGAACAAATTTGCTTCGTCTAATTTGAAAAAAAAAAAAAAAAATTGATCGATGACAAATAAAACATTTGCATAAAATTTTTCCTAATTTCATACAGTTTTTTTTTTTTTTTTTTAAATCAAATATTCATCGTGAAATTTTTTAAAAAAATGTGCAAATTTTTTGAAAACTTTTTTCCCCATAAATTTCGAAACAATGATTAATTTGAATTTTTAAAAAAAAGAAAAAATAAAAAAAAAATCATTCGCCATAAAATTGAAATATTTGTGTGAACAATGAAATAAATGAATTTTTATTGTTAGTTAAAAATTAATTAGTGTTCATGATAAATTTCATTAAATGTCATGCTGATTAATAGCAGCTAAAATTACTATTAGCAAATTGTTTTTGCATTGTAACTTCACCAGGTTCAGTACGATAAATGTCAACTTGTAATTTGCCAACTGCTTTCGTTAATTTTTTTTCAAAATCATCCACATTGCCAACATATTTCGGCATCCTTTCAAGACGATCTTTACGTGCATTTTCTATTCCTGAAATTGCTCATTCATAAACTCAAACAAAAAAAAAAATTAAATTATTGAAATAATTTCACAATTCAAACATTCTTCTCAGTTACTTCCATTCCATTGATAAATAAATTTTTCAACGATTCATTTTTTGATAGTTTCCAAGTTCCATGCATTAATTCATCAGTTAATTTATAAAATAACAATTAACTCAACCTCTTCCAAATCTTAAAAATCAAAAGTTTTGATTCGAAAATATAACAACTTATCACTTGATAAATTCATTAAAAAATATTAATTTAAAAGACCGCATATGATATACCAATTAATCAACTTACACCAATTAATTAAATTTCACTTTTTTTGTATCATTTAAACATAAAAATTATTTACCAAATGTACCAAAAAAATTCGCTTAAAATTTTTCGTCATCATAAACAATTTAGTTTGCTTCTTTTTTTTTTTTTACCTTTTCCAGATCAATCAATCATTTAGGAATCAGGAATTATGCTTTAAACATGAGAAGAAAAAAAAAAAAAATTATTCCATCGAAAGTATTTCAAAGAATTAAAATTTTTTGTATTAATTAAATTAAACATAAACGATCAAATTAATTTTGAAAATGAACAAACTTATCAAATGTTGCTTAGAAACCTAACTGGAAAATCAATTACATTACCTGTATATGAAGCATCATTGATCAATCCATTAGCAATGCGCTTTTCCGGCTTACCATTAATTTCCGGTTCATTATTCTCATTTCGCCGACTTGTCATTTTCTTGAATTTTCCTTTCCTTTTCATTTCATCTCTTTCATTCCTCCCATCGAACCATTCATTTCCCACAAACTGTCCCAAATGAATGCCGCATTCATTTCTTGATTTGTTTAGTAAATTGCTAACAAAAAAAAAAATTTTGAAATTTACAAAACAGAATTATAATATTTCTTAAATAAAATTTTTTTTTATATTTTTCCTTCCGTCTTTAAAATACAAAATATTCGAAATTTTCGAAAAACATTAAATATGAATGGGAAAAATAAATATTAAAATGATTTCAAAATATTAAAACTGAATATTAAATATCGAAATTATTTATAAATGATACAATTATTTCAATTTTACTACTCTCTTTTAAACTAATTTTTTTTATTGATATTTTCAAAAAAAAAAATTGGTACAAATGAAAATTTGCACGTAACACAATAACCAATGACCACTGACCAATTAGCGGTCATTTTTGTAACTTGCTAAAAGAATATTATATCCACTTACCTTGACGATTCACCTTTCTTGCTCGATTCGTCCTCAACCTCATCCTCTTCTGATGTCAAATGATTACTGTACAACGACCAATGGTCGTTGTCAGCGTCGTTCAATTCTACATTTTTGCTGCGAACATTTCTCAAGCTTCCAGAAATTTTCTGAATTTTTTTTTCATTCAAAAAAAATTTCCTTTTTTGAATTTTATGAAAATCATTTCAATAAGTTTAAATGTATTACCGGCATAAATGAATTAAATGTTCAACGGTTGCAGAAGAATCGAAAATTATTGGTAATATTTTTATATGATATTACGAACATACTTGGAGTTGCATTTTAGGTAGGTATTGTTCAAGATCTGTGGTACTTGTTGCTTTAGGTATGAATGGTTTTACAGATGAATTAGGCTGATGATACATTTTTGCAGCATTGTTACTATCACGTGACACAGGTCGCTGGAAAAATGATGAACATTTGGTGTAAATTTCAAAAAATTTTTTTTCTAGCTGATCAAAAAAAAAAAATCATTGAAGAATTTATTACTTAAAAAAGAGAACAAACAATTAATTTTTAGAGTTAACTCAAATAATTTTTTTTTTTTGGATTTTTTTATATTTGGAATTGAATTGGCAATGAAAAATACAATTGACACAAACATTCCATAAAATTAATTGTTTCAGGATCTCTCAGTTCCCAAATTTTTGAGTAAATACAAACTGAGGTATTGGTGGATGCAGTTCGACAATCCCGAATTGCTGTTTGAGTTTCCTGACATACAATTTGAATTTTTGTAGTATTTTTGGCATCCTCCATCACTAATTTTCCGGATCCATTCAATGTGCTATCGTTTTTCCGTTTAGCCTCATTTACTGTAAACAAGTAAAAGTGAATCATTTCAAAATTCAAAAATCATCCGAATAATTAAATTTCTAAATGAAAAAGAATTCATTAACTGGATGTGTATAATATAATTCATTTTGACATAAATGTTCAAAAAAATAAATAAATAAAAATTCAGAAAAAATTCGAAATTTTATCGTGAATTTCCATCGGTAAATTGCGAAATTTTTTCTTCAACCTAAAACATTCACTTACCTTCGATGATATGATTTTTCAATTGTGATCGAGTTTGATCTCTGGTTGATTCCGGCAATTCCTCAGCTAATTTAGCACCTTGTTGTACTCGTAAATATTCCACAATTAATTCATGATTCTTTTGTAGTGCTAAATCTAACGGTGTCAAAAGTTTTTCCTAAACACAGGACGAAGTTAATTATGCTGAATAATTCATGTAATTCAACCTTTTCAAATAATGATTTCAATATTTTGTCCAATTTTACCTTATATAGCATTAATGGATTGATGGCGGTATTTCGAGCACATAACAAAGACACAATTTCCATATTTCCGGAAGCAGCAGCTAAATGCAAACCGGCACGACCTTCATGATTTGATACATTTACCGATGATGGATTCAAAGCAAGCAAATATTCCACGCAATCTTAAACAAAAAAAAAAAAAACAAAAAAGGCGAAATTGGAGTAAATAACGAAGAAAAATTATGCTGCAAATATATTTCGATTATCATTATCATTATTATTATTATTGAATTCTTGATTCAATTTCATGTTTCAAAAATTTTTTTTTCTTCTCATCACTTTAATATTTTTTTGGAAATTAACTTTTTTCTGTTAATTTCAGATCTTTCAATAGAAGCTAAGAACTGCAAAAGCAAAAAAGGAAGTCAAAGAGAAACGATATGAGGAAAATGTATATGGTTGAGCTTAATCAAGAGGAAATGCCGAAGAATTAGGGCCTAATTAGAGAAGAGAGAGAGAGCATGATTATTATCACCAAGAAACACGTATTCAAAATAATATCCAACATCGCACAGGAAATCATAACGAGCAGATTGAAATGAACTGGACATGTATGCCGCATGCAGGATGGTCGGTGGATCATCAAAGTCCTCGATTGGTATCCGAGAAAGGTTGAAAGACCTTGAGACCTCTCGGTCAAAAAGGTTGTTGTGAAAAAAGGTTGGCACGAGGAAACTCGTTGAGGTATCGACCGACCAAGGAACAAAGGAACGGTCATTAGTGTTATCACCTTAATAATATAGCCTATCATGAGCAACATCATTATGTTTTAACTATCATCAGTATCATGAAGTAATGTATGCCGGTCATCACTCCTATAAAGATGATCTGAATGATCGGAATCATCAGGTTCATTATAATATTCACACTATCATCAACATAATCAAGAGGATACGGTAATCATTCAGCTGTATTTCTGGAGAAAACAGAGAGGAATTTGTATGCAGGACGACAATTGCGCATTTAAAAGATTATTGGGATTCATACCATCTAAAGCAGTGTTTCTCAACCTGGAGATCGCGATACCCGGAGGGGTCGATTGAACCTCCATCGGGGATCGCCTGCTGGCCACCTGCAACGCCCTTCTCCCCGGAACCCTCTGGGCGCCTTTCCTTGCGTTTGCTTTTTTTTCCATTCTAGGCGAGCTCACAGGAGCGAATGCACCCCCTGCCTAAGCAGCCAATTTACCGGGAGGAACAGTGAGCAGCAAGGCAGCAGCAGGTAGGTAGGTGCTTTCAGTAAAGTGAGGTGGCAGCAGAACAAGGCTCACTTCAGTCGAAGATGGAGAGGGGGGGGGAGCAGCGGTGGGTATGTGCTTCAAAAGGAGGCAAAATTACAGTTATTGAGTAGCAACGAGAATAATTTTACGGTTGAGGGTTATCACAACATGTGGAACTGTACTAAGAGGTCACCGCATGAGGAAGGTTGAGAACCACTGATCTAAAGGATTCATTAAACAGAATATTTCATTGTTCTCAAGTGATGAGTCACCCACCACTCAAGTGTTACGTACTTCTTCGCGTTTGTCCCACGTGGTTATAGAATCCGCCATTGCAGAGCGTCGTCTGCATGTCACAGTTCTGTGCTTCGGCCATAAGCCAGAAACCCTTGCTCATCATGATTCGCATATACCAGGTCCGCGTTATCGTTGGACTACGCCCTAGCATTCAATGTGACTGCGACTAGATTTACCCAACCGACCCGTCGCTAAGGTCTGTCGTCGGGAACCCTGTGTATGCACGTACTACCAATGTTAAATTCCTTTTCTGTAATCATGCATGTATGCAATGCTTTACCGTCTTTACAGCTTATGACAGTCTGTTAGCGATCTATTAATCGTCTTTGTCTCATTTCACAAACATTCTTCCTTGATTTCTTAAATCAATAATCAATCCACTACCCGGTCAACTATTTAAACCATTTCCTTAACATTTTGCAACTATTTTATACTTCCGGTTCATCGATTTACCTTTCTATTCTTGTGTTAGTATTGCTCAATGCTGTTAGCTTCTAAAAGTTCACCGGCTATAGCAATAGCTTTAATTTCGTGATAACTTCTACTTTACAATTATTGGTAGCTACGCTATTTTTTTTAATGAAGGTTTTAGTGCTCAAGGTTTAAGTACTTTGAGCTTCTACCTGTTCAGTTAATTTGGTGATCTAACCAACAATAAATACATCAACTCACTTGACTTCCTAACACACATTGAACTACTTCATTGCCGAGAAACAGCAAAATAAATCACCTGACGTCAGTGTCATCAGAAGGATATGGCTACAAACACTATCATCAAAATAATTTAGGTATTCAAGCTTTCATTAGAATATTATGGCCAGTTTGCAGATTGTACATTGTATAGTGATGTTGGCGAATAGTGAAATTAGCTAAATATTAGGTTAATATTTATAGACAGCAAAACTTTTGTTGAAAATTCCATATGTATAATGAAAAATTATTTACCTTTTGCTCCAGCTTGGATTGCTTCATGTAGCGGTAAATCACCTCGACGATTTTGAATTTCACAACTTCCACCAAAATGTTGCAATAATTTAAGCATTCTTAATTGACCTTTTGCTACAGCACAATGAATCGGACATCGAAGATAGAGATCCTAAAACCACAAAAATGAATATTGAAATTCAAATTTCCTTGTAATTTTTGTTCAATTAATCGATCAATCTGCGCATCCTTCATACCTGATGATTTACTTCAGCTCCATTAAGTAAAAGTAATCGTGCACATTCATAATGTCCCAATGTTACAGCATAGAAAAGTGCGGTGTCGCTATTTCGGTCAACCCACTTAACAATCGTCGGATCCATTGTATTGATCAGATATTCGATGATATGTACATGACCATGGCTTGCAGCACAATGTATCACACCCAATTGATCCCTATCAACAGCATAGATATCACCACCAGACTTCAACAGGATTATTACCATCTTCAGATTTCCTGAATGCAGTATTTCCATGCTGTATGAATAGCCTACATTTGATTTACTTCGATAGCTAATAGATTTATTTCATTGGATCATAATTACATTAATTCAACTAAGCTATTGTATTTAATTTTAAAAAAAAAATACAAAAGAAGGAAAAATTAAATATATTTTGTTGTAATTGTCAGTTCATTCCTTCTTTTATTAAATTTTAATTCAATTTCATCAAAACAAAACAAAAAAAAAGTTTCACCATAACTAGCGGCCCATAATATTGGTGTTCGTCCATCAATATCACGAGAATTTATTTTAGCACCATACTTTAGCAATATATGCAACATTGCTTCACAGCACTCCAACGATATATCATCAGTAGCTGCTACATAATGTATTGCTTGTGCACCCTTAAAACTATGTGTCGCTGGAAATGCGAAAAGAAGCAGGAAGGGAGTCATCTCCTTGCTCATAAATTAATCTCTCGAGGATGTGCTTCAGGTACATGACCTCAAATAAAAAGCTCCAGTCGACATGGTCTCAAACCGATAGTGAACCTATGATGAGCTCCCGTCAAAATCACTGGGCGCTAATAAATATCAAATTTATTATGCTCTTTTTCCTCCGACTATAGGTCAAACACGATGTATCGCCATTTGGTTGGCCTGGCCCACGCCAATGGATGTCTATAAAAACAGTGGATTGTACCTCAAAAGACAGTGTATCATCAGCTCACATCTGGACTCGGCGACGATGGCGACAACTACCTCATTCAGCTTCTCTTCCCCTTTTCAATTACCTTGATTTATTATCACTCATTTTGTTATATTGTATTCTATCGCGTTTGCAGTTTAATTCTAATTGAATAAAGGTTCAATTACCCAAGTTTGAGTTTGAGGTACGAACCATCAAAAGGCAGAACAACCTCGAGTTTTGTCAAGATTAAATAAAATCGGTGACCACTATGCAAATCCAAAAACAAATTTGAAAATTAGTTTTTCAAATTTTGCAACTTTCAAAATTATTTTTGTTTTATCTAATTTTTCATTTTTTTTTTTTTTTTTGATTCAGTGAAAAAAATTCGAATGTTCAATTAATACTTCGCATACTTTTCTGAGCAACCTAATTTCATAATTCATTGAATGCGTTTACAAATCTTTAACATGTGGAAATTTGTTCGATTACATGAATTGAGAATTTGTCAACGACTGTCACACAATTCCATTCATTTGATGATTAAATAATTAAATTAATAAATAATGAAATATTAATTGCAATGGGAGTGATCAATATGTTTCAATTATGCAATGCAATGCAATCAGAAATAATGCAAAAGATAAAAATTGATAAAAAGTTTTTAACTTACCTGATTATCAATGCAATCAACTTTAGCACCATTCTCCAATAATGTCGCTAATGCTTCTGGCTACAAATTTCAAATTTTGCTTTCTCCCTCATTTAATTGATTAATGAATCAATTATATGTTGCTAAATAAAAGTTAAGGAACAATCACTTATTTGAATTCAAATAACTTTTAAAAGTTTTGTTATTTTTGTTAACAACGTGAATTTGGGTAACTTTTACAGTTACATGATTAGTTCTTAATTATTGTCACCATTTTGAGGGAAATAATTTAACAAACCTGCCGACAAGCAACAGCCCAATGTACTGCAGAATGCTTCTCCTTATCGATGTGATTAATTTGAACACCGTTTTCTACCAGTAATTTTATTGCCCGTGCATTTCCAAACATTGCTGCTATCAGTAATGGCGTGTAACTGTAAGCATCGTAAGATATATATGCTTTACACTAGATTATGAAAGTGATGTTTTAAAAATTGATGAAACAATGAATTTTAAGCTCTCATCATAGTATGTTTGCATGAACAAAGTTTTGCATTAAGCAGTGAATTTTAGATTCGGTGCAATGCTCAAGGAATTATTGGTCCAATGCTTTCCTGCAAAGATCTCACGGCTTATGAAGCGTGGACATGCTGACGCAAATACTTCTTAATTCGGGTCCTTTTTTTAGATGGTTAGCGATATCAGAGGTAAGCATGCTTCATCTATTCCAGTAGGATGATCAACCAACGGTTTACGAGCCAATTTTGCTCTTGGATATGCCTTGCCTGACCCTATTGTTGGGGCCAACCCTATCGCAGGCATAGGTCACGGTCAACATTGCTCACAACTCCATACCATGCGCAATCACTTTTTTTGCACATTTCAATAGCTTAAAAGTGAAGGAAAATTCAAGCCTGACAAGCTAAGCATAAATTTGATATTAAAATTAAGTTATTTAAAAAAGTTTAAAGGAACAAAAAGTGAAAGACAATTAGGTTGAATTGTTTGTAAATTAAGTTAAAACAACAATAAAAAAATTCCTATAGTTAAATGTTTTAATTTAATTGAATCGAAAATTAAATTATATAATTGAAAAATGAAATCAAATAACTTTTTAGTCTATGAGCATTATAGAAGTCAAATATCAAATATAAAGAAAAAATATAAATACATTTTCAACAAGCTTCATCATTTATTAATTTTGGATAAGAATGAGCAGGAAATTAAACATAAAAAAGTTTCAGTACCCATTTTGATCTTGACAATGAATTAATGAATGATCCATTTCAAGAATTCGTTTAAACATGTCCGGATTGGCAGTTTCAGCTGCATAATGTAACGCTATACGGTCCTTGCTATCACGATGAAATATTTCATTCTGGAAATAAAAAAAATAAAACTTAACATTTGGGCGAATGATCGGTGCATTTTAAACAAGGAAAGTTTCATCTTCTATTCATTTTAAAAAGTAATCAATTATTCCTGCAACAATTCATTACCCTTCATGAATACATTAATATTTTGATAGAATAATTTTGAATACAATTTACTTGATGAAATCATCAATGCAAATGGTCATTTCTGTGACTTTTCTTCTCTGTCATTTCGATGTACATTCTTTTTCAAGCCAATGAAATCTTTCTTTTCAATTAAATATCGATTATTTTTTAAAGGAATTTTTATTCGTTAATATTCGGGGTTATTTAAGTATTTGATTGAAAATAATTATATATATATATATCTTATTTGATTAATTGTTTCCATTTGCAAGCAATTAAATTTCAATATTCTTTGTTCTTAAGCAATGATTTTTTATTTCTACAAAATGTGGAAAAACCTATGGATTTTTCAAAATCCCTGTGGCTTCTCTGCTCTGTTCATTATTAGTACGGTATATTTGAGGTGACAGACATTGGTCTCTATTTACGGTGACAGTTCAATGCACCTATTTTAACAATTCACGTTTAGGAGGTATCCATGAATATTTGAGCATTTCACAAAATCCATTTCAGAATTCTACCGTAAATTCATTAGTGCTTTCATTCTAAATGGATTTTAATTCTCTAGAAAAGATTCAGTTGATCACTTTTCTTCTTCTTTTTTTCTTTTAATTTTCATTAACTGCACAATTTCCAGATTTACTTCCTATCTGATTATTCAGGATTATGATTATTGCTTCGATTAAGTCGCTCTCTCAAGACATGAAGCAATCTGTTTTAAAATTTATTAATTATAATCAATCTGATTGGAGAAAAGGTAGGAAACGGCTAATGTAAACTAAAATTTCATCTCATGACAACGCTGGTATGTTGGATTATTCACGGATTAAATCAAATTTTGTGAATAAATTTATTCAATCAAATTTAACGAATAAATTTGAAGTCAAACGAAAGTAAGTAGTTTTTTTTTTTTTTCACTACAGCTTTTCACACATGATAATTCTTATCTATCATAGAACCTAAGTTTCAAAATTAAAAACAACGCTTTGTTGTTCATCTGAATAAAATTACCATTTCTTACAAGACAGAGAGAGAGAGAGAGAGAGAGAGAGAGAAAAAGAGAGAAACGAAGCTAAATGTATGAAAGCGTTGATTTTACTTTAGATGATGAAAAAGTTGAAAGTGATCAATCAATTTTATTCCTACTGAACTTTTCATTAACGATGACATCAATTGAGCATCGTAAGGATTTAATTCAGCAAAGAAACGAAAGTGAACAGTTTGTTTTCCTAATGAATAATTTCAAAGTATGTTCAAAAATGTACTTAAAATTCGTTTGAAATACTCTCCTGTTTAAATACGATCAAGAATTGACACTGCAAATTATCATGATTATTATCACGATAATGGGATTATATGATTATGAATTAACAACTGTTATTCTCATTCTCAGGCAATTCTTTCCCTTCTCTGTCAAATTTAACATAAAGTATGAAAAAAAAAAAGAATGAAAAGGAAAAATTAGGACTTACCGGATCTAAGTTGAGAATTCTGGCCATTTCGTTCATATCTGATTTCTTTAGAGCAAGTATAAGAGACATTTTGAAAAGAAAAATGTTTAACTGAAAGTAATAATTTTCAAACTTTTCAAATATAAATTAGCAAAATTCAATGATTAGAAAAGATATTAAAGAATGATATGTGAAGCAGTTTTTTTTTTTCGCGGAAATTAATTAATTTATTGATTAAATTTAAAATGTTTTGCAATAATTTGGTAAATTCCAAAGAACTTCTTATACGATCCATATTAAACTTTTCATTCCTCTAGTGATTTCGGCAAATTTAAAATGATTAATTAAAATTTTTTTTTCAACTTCTGTAACTTTCAATTAGTGAAATTAAAAAAGCTTCGCTTGCTATATACATTGCAATATTTGATTGCAAAACTTTTTTGCAAAACAAATTTTTTTTTTAAATGTTAGATTTTTTATTGAATTTTTGTCTCATTTCCTCATTTTTTTTTTTTTTTTTTAAATTTTAAAGGAAATCTTTTTTGGAAGTTTTTGAATTAATTAATAGCTAATCATTGGAACGAAAAAAAAAATCATTTCATACAAATTATTACATATATTATATCGTGAATGAGGGGAAAAAAAAGGGAAAGTTAAAAATTTTCAATTAGCAAATTTGTTTTTTACATTTGAAATAAAAAGGTATAAAGGAACAAAAAAATTTTTTTTAATGTATGAGCGGCGAAACGTTCCGCGTGGTACACATAGCGGTACGTTGGCAATGCGTCCACCACATCTGCATTGATGTTGCGTTGCTATGGAGCTTTTCCGGGAAGCAATTTAAGCGGTTCATCAAATGTAAACGATGATGTCACAGGGAAACGTCACAAGCACACAAACACAGGCATGCCCTATCCCAAATGTTAGTACAAGCATTTTTGGGGTAAATTCAAATAATTCAGGCGGAATTATTTCATTGATTTTGAGAAGGGAAAATTTAATTTTGCTGGGTTTCATTTTTTTTTTTTTTTTTTCAACAGAAATGTCACTTTTTTTTGAAATGCAATTTGAGTTTTCTTATTAAAAATTTTATTTTTGTTTTTTTTTTTATCATAGAATGTTGTGAAAGGTAAAAAAAAGGTTATTTTTTTTTAAAAACTTTGGTGAAAACTTACTTTTTCATCAAAGTTTTCGAAACCTCCACAAAAACTAAATGATCGATTACTTTCTCTCTCTCTTCCATATAAATTTTTTGTTAAAAAAAAAACTGCCTTTCCAGTGCAGTATAACACATCACGTGGTCTATAGTTCAAACATTTACGTCTGGCATCATTTCAAGATATCAACGTCTTCGCGCCCATAATAGTAAAAATTTGAAAATAAAAATTTGAGATGGAACTTTGAAACATAAGTGTTGTCGCCAAATACTGGCATTGGTTCCTCATCTTGTGCCACTCTCGAGTCTGGAGTCTTGCTAATTCATCACCAGGATTTCGGTTCAATTTACCAGACATAACTTGGTGAATCGACATATCTCCGTTTGTTAGTTGTCAGTTTTTGAAGATGCAAAACTCTTGAGTTGATTTGCTGAACGTAAGGTGCTAAAATAGAACTTTAAGGATGAAGAAGGAAACGTGCGATTTGGAAAAGTGAATTAAAGTAATAACGTGTTCTCAGTTAATTCTAAGTAATTTGTTAAGCATTTTCTCGCGTAGCTGTTCTTTACTAATGTGGCAATTTTGAACAATTTTACTGAGCATCAGGTAATTTAATGTCTTTGGTTCATATATTAAGCAAGTATACTTCAGCGCTTGAGGTGGTCCCACACTTTGTGTCATACATTTTTCATATGTTAGGCCCTTTCGTCGTAATTCAGTTTTGTTCTGCCTTATCACTACATCCCTCCGTGTGCTGTTTGGTTTTGTTGAACAACATCATTTGTTGATGTGCTCGCTGTTTACTACGGTATGTGTAAGACCTTTTAAATCCTCAACTTGCCAATTTCTTCAAATGTTGTTTTGTATTTCAAGGGCATTTGTCGAGGTCATTGAAGCGGCAAAGTCTTCTGTTTTTCCTGTAGCGTCTCAGATGTTTCCTTGGATGATGCAACTCTTCCAGCAAGGTGCTATTTTAATTGTTGAAACTAACTTTCAAAACTTCTTTTTGTCCATCATTCTTATCATTCGGAAGCGAATATATCCTGAACAACAGCAGTTCTGAGCATTCCATCAAATTTCAGGGCAGCGCAAACGGTCTTCTTGAGTTGTTTCACTTCGATAGTGTCTGATCTCAGGATTTTTTTTTTGTCGTTCGGTTCATCCAGACTTTCAGCTTCTCTAGAATTTGTTGAATCCCAACTCGGTCGTATCCTTACAAGCAAGAAATCTTCATGACGGGATAAATGATGTTTTTGTTCAAATATGGTGGTGATGAACAGACGAACAATGAAGATGAACTGCACAAAGTGAGCTTTTGGAATTATTTTGTCGAAATCTGAAATATTGGCTTTCACTTGATCTTTGATTCGCATCACAAAATAATGCTTTGCTCTCCATTTTCTGAAAAGTACTCTGTGATGATTTCTTTAATTAGCCAACCTTCTCCTTTCCATTGACTGACCAATTGACCAGTCAAGAAGGATAGAAAAAAGAAAGAATATGAGAGAGTAACATTGATCAATTATAAACCCACTCAACGTTCAGCTTCATTTATTCGGTAAATGATAAAACACAGCAAAAATGGGATAAATTATGGAGATGATGAACAAATTTGTAGAGTGGGGAATTTTATGAACAAGCACATGTATTAGAAATAGAAATCTGATCCAGCTGTATGAATGCACTCATTTGTGGATTCTGATTATGCAACGAATCGCTGTTAATCACGTTTCATTGGAAACAGATTAGCTTTTGACTTCATCCTGTCGCGAAACGCGAAATGGATAAAATTTTGTTCGTAAGCTTAATTTGTTCATGTAATTGTAACCCTGGCTCCTAATCTTCTGTGATAGCTAGTTATTCGCTATCTATCGTTTAAATTGTCTTAAATGCTTTAACAAGCTCATTTTAGCTTATATTAGGTGAAAACATTGAAAGTTTATAAAGACATCATGTTGCTTTTATCAGCTCTGCAATCATTGATCTTGATATTGAGTTTGTTAAGTCTCGTTGAAGCTTGTGAATAGTTAATGACTGCCAAATTTTTTCCTATTTGTTGCAAATGTCCTTGTATAAATCCAACTGTTTGTCTCAATCCGATTCTAAAAAGATTGGCGCAAAGTGGCTGCCAGTGTGGGCTTTTACCTAAAATATATGTCAATTACAGGAGTATACACAGGCGATTTAAAAGGTGGCGGTGAAAAGAAAATTTGGGAAATGTTGCTTAAATATAGACAAGAGCCAGATTTGGAAGTGTACATAATTGACGGAACAATCGTGAGAGCTCATGCTTGTTCTGCCGGATATAAGAAAAACTCTGCGAATCAAGAAGCTTTAAGACGCAGCAAAGGTAGCTTCATGAACAAAGATTCATGAACTCAAAAGAAGATTTGGATCTTACTTGGGAGAAATAAAATTAGAGCGTGAAAGAAAATCTTATCCTTTATGCTTTGCTTTTGCAAAAAAGCTGCATAAAGGCAAAGTTTTGCTTATTGGCGATTCGGCCCATTCGATTCATCCAGTTGCTGGACAGGGACTTAATCTTGGATTAGAGACGTAGAAAGTGTTATAGGACACATAACTGAAAAAAAAAACCGATATTTACTTACTACGGAATCGAGGGTCAAATTTCTGAATTATATAGCAAAAGAGTGAAATTGCCATCCGGTGGGTCTTTGAGGCATTTGTTTCAATAGGTGTAAATTCAGGGAAAATGACGGCGGAAGATAGTATAGAAGAAACAGCTTACAGAACCAATATGGAAGCAGCGCCTGAAGAGCTAGCTGGTTTTTGATTGAAACACATGGATTTGAATACCAGAAGGGGATTTGGCCTGAGGTTTTTTTTGCGAGGACAGCACATCTTTTGTTTGTTCTTCTGAGATTAGCGAAAAAGAAATTAGTAACGCTGCTTCTATAGTTAAAAGCTCAGTGTCTTTGAACAAAACAAATTCAATAAGCATAAGCAAAGAGACATCTGGAAAAATTTCAATTGATGGACAAGATTCGCAATGCAATTCAGGATTCTTTACACAGAAACATTGGAATGATTCCACAAGATCCGTCGCCTTTTCATAGGACTTTAATGGAAAATATTCGCTATGGCAAAACAGAATTGGCACAGTTTTTTTTTTTCTGTTTGTTCAATTTGGCAATATCCATCGTTATTTAACACGTAATATTGCAAGGTCACGCTTATTTTGGAAACAATTCACAAGATACGATTATATGTCGTGCAAACTGCTTATTTTACAAGCAATTCCTATGCGGCATCAGTTGTCATACAATCCGTAAAAAGCCTCCGTGGATCATTGTCGGTCTCTTTCGCCTACACAAATGCAAATTAAGTTTTACTGTTTAAAAAATATTTAAAATAAAAATTTTACAAATTTATCATAATTGAATAAAAACAAATTTTTTAAAGCTAACGCAATTTACCTCAGCATGCTAATAAATAATAACAAATAATTATTTATTAATTACCAAAATATGATAATTATCAATTACCGAATTACTCATCGCGTAGTGGGTAATTCGCATGTCGAAAAATTGATAAGGTACACATAGAAGGATTCAACCCCCAGATATGTTATCACCGATGATAGACCTTTGCGACGGGTAGGTGGGACAACGATAGTCGCATGAAGGATGAGATGCAACAGTTTCAAATAGCTTGGCTCAACAATTTCCGACGATGGCCGTGTGAAAGAAGAAATCTACGCCACCTGGATGAAATGGGCAAGAAGTAATCGCCCTGAATCCACAA